>MU715557.1:29363-49108 GCA_026770625.1 Nicotiana glauca | reverse complement strand
ACCGGGTTCTGGGATGGTTTTCGAAAAGTTTGATTTAATTGTTATTGTTAATTTGAATTGAAACAAAACCCTTTTTATTTGTGAAAAATGGAAGGAAAATTCTGGAATTTGATGTATTTAAAAAGAATTTTTAAATCGGTAATCTAATTGGCTGGCCTGACAGCGGTGTCCGGCACCACCACGACCCTTGGTGGATTTTGGGTCGTGACAGAACCCATCGATGACTTGGATTGTTTAAATCACCCTTGATTGGTAAACGAATTTAAAAAGAGATTAAACATCATTTCCTAAATCGTTAAGCAGAGAATTAGTTTATTTGGATAATTATTCCCTGAAAAAAAATTGTAATTGACTATCTGAGCATGTATCTTTTGTGTACCCTCGTTGCATGGATGATTCGCGAGCGGGGTAATAGATCACGTTAAATTAATAAATGAAATTCTAAAAGGACTTAAGCGTCGTTTTCTCAAAGTATTAAAGAGAATTGGGTTTTTTGGATAATTGCTCCATGTTGACTTCTTGACTGATTGTCTGTCTGTGTGTGTTTATTTTGAAACGGGTCGAACGCCTCGGCAGATTAATAGATGCATCTATATGAGCGTCGTCGACCCTCGGCAAGTGCACATTTATTTTTATTAGATCGGGCCGTCGCCTCGGTATGATTTGCGCATGCTTATATTGCTGCCTGGATTTATTTAAGTTGTTACATGCCTCACTATGGCTCGAGATCATATTGTTAATAACGAAATGAAACCTTGGAAATCTCCTATGAAGGAATTACGTGTTTACTTGTTTCCTCTATTTGGATAAAAAATCATGTTAGATTATAAATCCGCTGTTGATATGTATATTGAGAATAAATAACCGTTGGACCATTAGAGTGTGAAAATTGACCATCTCGTCTCTACCCCTTCGGGATTAGGCGGGACACTCACTGAGTACACGTTGATTATGTACTCATACTACACTTCTGTGCATTTTTGTTGCATAGGTATATATGCACTTCTAGCAGCCTATTGGGTGTAGCAGCATGGATGACGCCGGAACTAGGTGAGCTGCATCATTTGAGGCGACCACAGCTGGGGTAGTCCCTTCCAGTGTACTGTATTTACTTTTCGCCCACTGTATACCGGGCAGATATTGTATTTTATTTCTCTTATCAGTAGGTGCTCATGTACTTGTGACACCGGGTTTCTGGGTTGGTTTACAGCGGATTTGTACTAATTGTCATTATTTAAAATTTAAATTCAAGTAGTGAACTTTTATTCATAAAAAATGAAAGGAAAAACCTTAGATTTTCTAAAGTATTAAAAGAGGAATTAATTGATAATTTAGTCGGCTGGCCTGGCAGAGGTGTCCGGCGCCACCACGACCCTTAGTGGATTTTGGGTCGTGATAGTTTTGGTCATATAAGAAACTTGCATGATGAAATAAAATACAAAATAGTCATGTCTGCAACTAAAACGCTATAAAAGACGCTCAAAAAATGAATTTGTTTCACCAATGACAAGGAGCACTACATCTTATTATGTACAAATAGGTTCCATAGGCTTACAGGGAGACAAACATATAATTATTTTTTTAGTATCATAATCATATTTTTGGTTCTTCTATAAATAAGAAATTGTGAGGGGTTCATATTCCTATCAGTTTAATGTAGCGAATTTTCATATCACTCAATACAGATCTACTGATGCAAAAATAAAAAAAAAATCTTGACAATTATCCTACATTTGAACTTAAAACTTGGTGTCCTTGCAATTAGCCATTGACTTGTGAGAAAATAATTAGCGATTCCGTAATGATCAATGCACATGCATATAGATATATTTTTGATAAGTAAAAGAAACATAATTTTTACAAGAATCGTGAAAGAAATTTTTGGGCCTGCTGTCTAACTCTCTCAAGTTTCAGCTCAAATTGTGCCAACTTCAAATGACATTGTTTCTAGCTATCGAATTTAAACCTGGAAAGAGAAGGGAAAATAATCAAGAAAAGAAACTTATCTGCCGGCAAGTCCACCTCCAATAACTCGACCATCAGGGCCTGAGAAGGACACACTCATCCCACCAGTTCTGATTTTTGTTACTCCATTCTCACTAGACATATACAATCCTGTCAGAGAGAGAATCAAATTGACCCTACAAAAAGCATGAACCATAAGTTAGATTAATAGGAATTATCTAAGGAAGAAATATTACCCATAACTATTTCATTGGATTGGTTCGACGTGGGATAAAGTAACAATACATATCTATACATACTATAGAAATTAGATAGCATGTCTCACCAAAGATGACTGAAATCTATATTTTACATGTCAATGTGTAACACCCCGTAAATTCGACTTAAGTTTGAATGAGTTAAGGGAGTAGTAAGTTTATATTTTGAGCAAGTAAAGTCTCATCGAGATGATTATGGGTGAAAATAGTTGCTTCAAAATCAAGATGGAAAGTGAGGTGCGTAAGATTTGACAAAATCGACTAAGTTTGCAGAAGGTCTGTATTCCATTAGTGTTAACTATAAATGTGTAAGGAATTCTGGAAAACTCGAAGTATGAACGTTATATGTATTTGAAATAGCTTTCCATCAATATATTATGGAGCCCGAACGGATATCTGTACAAAACGTTATGCACGTTTTACAGAACACTATGTCATATGCGCGCCCGCGCTAATGGGGTTTCGTACTGGCCATTTAGCGCGGCCATTAGCGCGGGTTGGGCCTCCAGGTTCATGGGGGCGCTAGTGGGAGGTTATTTTAAGGCTCTACTTTGTCCCCCACAGCCCCAAAACATAAAAACTTGCTCTATAAAGGGAAGCTCTCAAAAACCTAACTCCTTAAGGGTCCTTCCACCACCCTAGGTAAGTTTTAATGGTGATTCTAACTTAATTTTAATTTTCCAACATCTTATTAACGTGGGTAACCCTCCATATCATTAGATATTCGAGTGAGACACCATTTTTGAGAGAAGAAACCCTAGCTCTCGAATTTAAGAAGATTGAACGTCAAAAAGGTAATATCTTTACCCCCTAATTGATTCTTTCATTGAATTAATGGTTATAGACTCTAGTTCATGAGATATGAGTTGATGGGTTTGATAGAAAATCATGAATAATTATATGTTTGGGTATTGATTGTTGATTATTGGTTAAGGGTATTGTTTACCTTATAGGTGATAAAGAATAATGTTGATTATAACCATTTGAGACTTTAGAATATATCTAGGAGCATGAGAATGGGTTATTGGTTGTAGAGACACCATTAATTAGGAATATGAAGCTTTATGCCACCAAGTGTTTGAAAAATTGCCTAAGTGACCAAAATATGAGTATTATTATTAATATGGAATCCCTTTGACTTGTATTGATATAGATTGAAGTTGAAAGGGTTGGCGAATGTTGTATTACGCTCAAGAGCAGGAAGTTAAGGTGTGTGAGGCTAACTCTCTATGTTTGGGAATTTTAATGTTTCTCCCTACACTACGTTTCTTTTACGACGTATCAATTGCCTCAGAAATATAGTTAAGCCTAGTTCCTTGAATAGTTGTAGAACTTCTATTCCCTAGCTTCATGACTCGTTTATGACTTTCATTCCGAATGTTGTGAGCTCAGTGCGTATTTATTATAGACTTGGGTTTTATTTCTCTGAGTCTCAGTATAGCTTACTCAGCATGTCATAAACAGTTGAAGTTTCATTGTTCATAATCAGTTCAAGAATACATATCTCAATCTAGTCATATTCACTATTCCAGTATTATGTAACTCAGTGTGATTCAGTATTTCATTATCATGTATTCCAATATGATTCTCAATTCCTGATTTTAAATTCCTGAATGTTGAAAACCTGTATTTGGGCGTGAGGCCCTAGTTTATATGGTTTATACATACTTGGTCCTGAGGCCGCAATTTATGCTTTATGCATCTTAGGGCCTGAGGGTGCAGTTTATTCTTTATGCATCTTTGGGCCTGAGGCTGCAGTTTATGCTTTATGAATTTTGGACCAGAGGTCGCAGTTATGTATACACATACTTGGGCCTGAGGCCATAGTTTAATATTCAGATAAACAGGTTGTTCATTATTTAGAAGAGCGAGTATTCATAACCTTACTTCCTTTGTTCAATTTTTGTTATCAGTTATCATTTCAGTTTCAGTTTCAATAGTTATCATTTCAGTTATCAATTATCAATTCTTAGTTATCAGCTCAGTATTAGTTTCAGCAGTTATAGTTCTTTTTCAGTTGCTTTACATACTAGTGCAATTTAAATGTACTGACGTCCCTTTTGCCCGGGGCCTGCATCTCACGATGCAGGTAATGATTTGCAGGTTGATGACTAAGAGCGCTAGGATTCTCGTACCAGCTGTTTGGTGATCCCCAGTTCTTTCGGGGCATTATCACGACTTTACAGTCTTTCAGTTTTTATAGATAGGCAGTAGTTTTAGTACTTCAATAGAGGCTTCATAGACTAGAGTAACAGTTAGACAGAGTCACAAGCTTTTTATGTTAAGCCATGTAGGCTACAAACATGTTTCAGACTTGTATAGTGTTTCAGCACTTTGATTTTTATCATTCAAACTTTTAGTATCTTAGCATGTGTTATTTTATCTTCCTCATTCCGTATGTTATGATATCACATGTTGATTCAGCCAGCCATTTGCTTTGCTCGGTCATATATAGTCAGGCACTAAGTGTCGTGTTACGTCCAGGCCCAGGTTCGGGGCGTGACACAATGGCAAACATCATCTCACGACCCCAATCCCGGTCGTGATGGCGCCCAACACAACTACTAGGCAAGCCCGACCATTTACACTCTCAACCCGAGCATGAAGCTCAAACCAATTGTTTAATTATCATTCAACAGCTATGAAGCTAAAGGTTTTAACTGATAGATGGAAATAAGCCGAACAATATCCCAAAGACCTGGGGGTCATGAGTCTAGAGCCTCTAACAATACAGAGTAACAAGACTCCAATAATAAAATTGTTCAAAAACTACGGAAATAATAATAAGGGGATAGGGAAAGAGTCGGGTCCTGCGAACGTCAGGCAGCTACCTCGATAACTCCAATAAAACTCTGAAGCAGCAATTAGCTCAGCTAAGCTTCGAAAATACCTGAATCTGCACACATGGTGCAGGGAGTAAAGTGAGTTCTTCCAACTCAGTGGTAATAAAACTAAATAATGCGGAGAGGAAAGAAACCACGCAAGAGAACTATCTCATGCTATAAAATACAGAACAACACTTTTTAGACAGCAGTAGTTCCATGAAAATCCTTTATAACATATCTGGCTCAGTTTAAAACCTTTGTTGAAAACATCTCTTTCTTTCATTATTAGCAGTTAAGTACATTAATACGATATCAAGTAGTGCAAGTCCGCACACAAATCAGCCCCTCAGGCTCAGCACTCCTTTAGCAATTTACACCAGGGTATCTGGTCATCAAGGCAGGTAGTACATGTATGACAATAATGTATGAGTGTTAGGTGTCATGCCACGTAAAAAACGAGAAGTCAATGCATGAATGCAATGCAATGCACATGACCGCTGCGGCGCGCAGCCCGATCTATTTGGGTACCCTGTGCTCACTGGGAGTGTGTACAGACTCCGGAGGGGCTCCTACAGCCCAAGCGCAATAATACTGCGGCGTGCAGTCCGATCCACATAATATATCACCACGGCGTGCAGTCCGATCCATATAATATACTACTACAGCGTGCAGTCCGATCCATGCATGTATATGTATATACTGTTGCGGCGTGCAGCCTGATCTATATCTCAATCCAGAAATGCACACATAACACTGTTGCGTTGCGCAGCCCGATCCATGCTCAGTCCAGCAATGCACATAAGCCCCTTGGGCAATAGTAAAATAGCAGTTCTCAGCTCAAAACGTCAGAAAAATATCATTTAAGTTTTCAAATCTTAGAAAGATGGCTGAGTTTGCAAAACAATATTTAGAACCTTGGACTGAGATCAAATAATATGCAACGTAATGCAAAAACAGTGATATCAATCCCTGAAGGATTCAAATAATCGGCACGAAGCCCAAAACATGGCAATCAGCCCAAATCATGATAGCATCAAGTAGTTTTCAATCAATCACGCAGTAAAATCAACAACCAGGACGGACCAAGTCACAATTCCCAACGGTGCTCTACCCCATGCCTATACCTGGTGCAAGTCACCACAATACAACACTATGATGTGCAAGTCCGGGGTTTCAAACCCTCAGGACATCATTTACAAGTATTACCCACCTCGAACCGGCGAAAACTCTAGCCCGCGATGCCTTTGCTCCTCAAACCGGCCTCCACGCGCGTCAAATCTAACCAAAATCATAAGGAATACATTATAATATGCTAATGGGACAACACCCAATCGAAAACAATCGAAATATAACAAAAATCTCGAAACTAGCAAAACTCGAGCCCCGAGCCGGCTTATTGAAAAATTACGAAATTAACATCCACGGATTCCTTATCTCGCCACGAGTCCGTACATACTAAGAACACCTAAATTGGACCACAAATGGCCCCTCAAATCCCAAATTTAGAATCTTTTTACTTCAAGCCGTAATTTCATATGATTTGGCTATGTTTTCATGAATTTCAAGGATGATTCTTCAATCAAATCATGTATTTAACTCATAAAACTTACCTCCAATCGATTACCAGTCAAAATCCTCTTAATCGCTCGTCAAAGCTCCCAAAGCTTTCTAAAAATGGTGAGAAATGGGTTTGGTTCGAGGATGAAATATTTTTAAGCATTCTGCCCCAGGTCCAGAAATCCTTCATCGCGATCGCGACCCAGGTCATGCGATCACGAAGTACAAAAATCCAAGGCCTCCAAATTACTCTATGCGAACACGACTGACTTCACACGAACGCGATGCTTTAAATTCCAGACCTATGCAATCGCGACCCCAACGTTGCGAACGCGGAGAGCAAAACACTGGGCCCTTATTTACTTATACGCGAACGCGACCGACTTCACGCGATCGCGAAGCAAGAACTCCCAACCCTTCGCGAACGCGATCCGATTAACGCGAACGCGAAGGTCAAATTCCTGTCCCTTTGAAGTTCCTCCACGCGATCGCGTCTGGCCCCACGCGATCACGAAGGCCAATGTTTCTGCAAATTTTTCTGCTGCATTTTTCCAACTCGAAAATGCCCGCTAGCCATCCGAAATCACCCCGAGGCCCTCGGGACCTCAACCAAAAATACTAACACGTCCTATAACTTTTATTCAAACTTGTTACAATCCTCAAAATACATCAAACAACGCTAAAACCATTAAATTACAACGGATTCAAGTCTAAATTTATCAAATTCTTCCAAAACTCACATCCGATCAAAAACCAAATCAAACGATGTCCGAATGACCTGAACTTTTGCAGACAAGTCCAAAATCAGCTAACGAAGCTACTGCAACTCTCGGAATTCCATTCCGACTCCCCGATCAAAATATCACCTATCAACCAGAAATCGCCAAAATAGGCTAACTTCTTCACCGGACCTCCAAAATTACTTCCGATTGCGCTCCTAAGCCTTAAATCATCACCCGGAGCTAATCAAATCATCAGAATTCAATTCCGAGCCCTCTAACTCACAGGTCAATATCCGGTTGACTTTTCCAATTTAAGTCTTCTTAAAAGAGACTAAGTGTCTCATTTCTTATCAAAATTACTCCAGTTAAATTCTAATGCACCCAATACTGATAATGAAACATAAAGCAATACAATAAGGGGGAAACGGGGCGGTAACTCACGTGACGATGGGTCGAGTCGTCACATCCTCCCCAACTTAAACAAACGCTTGTCCTCGAGCAGACCCAGAGTTGTCCTAGAAGTTCACCTAATAGCTGAATAACTTTACCGTGCATATAAACCGGGGTGATCCCACGTCATCCTATCTCATATAGGTCCGACAACACAATATAGCTGAAATTTTTTTTACAACCCATTTAGTCCATAAACCATAGAACTAAATTTCACCCTCTAAAATCTTACACAAGATCAGAACCTCACATTTTTACTCAGAATAAACTCGAACCAGCTGTAATAATCCATACCTTCAACCTCGGCTACAATCATATGATATACCACATAACTCAAACACATGCAGCGATAACTTCCATTCACAACACCTGCCCACGACAACCAAATATTGTTAGAAAATCTCTTGTTAGATAAAGTCTTATTTCAATTCCTTCATATACTGCCAACGGTAAATAAATCACGCGATAAACCGTAACTGTTCCTCAGGTCACCCATACATAAAGCTATTTCCCTGTTGACAATTGCCACAACAGATTTCCAAGCCAAACCTCGATATTACCTTTCTAACAAGCTGAAATCAAATCTGTTCATACTCATTAATGACTCCAATGATCACTTCGACTCCAACCACCCCTCTGGTGATATGACACCTCGATGCAGGCCTAATCCACAACTTGCGTAATACACGCACCAATGAGAAGCAGTCTGAACATGCTCAAATCATGACAATGACTCAACGAAAGAGCTGTACCTCAAGCTCAACAGTACCATTACAACACAAAACTGAGATCCCGTCTCACATCATAGAAATAGAGTACCTGAATTCTCCTCGAAAGCTCATAACTTCACGTGGCCTTGCCACAACGCGCGATCCTATCCAAACATTATTACCCATGAAGCACCTCAAGTCACCATGCTTAGAATGGACAGCCACGCACAAATTGAGGTCTGAAGCCAAGCAATCCATCACACCCACGGTGAAGCAAGTAATACACACTGTTCAATCCTGAAAGGACACAACCGATGCGCTACTTGCCGAGCAACACCCAATACGGACTTTCCTCCGAAACCAGGAAGTAAGGATACATAGTAACATATAGAAAACTATTCTCAACATCACACTATTATGGCGTACAACCCGACCCAGATAACATGCCCGTGGCGGCGTGCCACCCGACCCATACATATATCTCACAAAAGGGGATGCACATCGAGCCAAATTTGCTTATTACAATAAACACATATAGTCTCATGCCCGGCCACAAGAAACGCATCCCAAAAAGTCCCTCAATACCGGAACGGAATCAATGGTAGAAACCTCTGCACTGACATCCGCCACGAAGGTCCAATTAATAAAGCAATACTTGCCAGCCGTCCGCTGGTCTCTGGAATAAAACTACCCTGCTAGAACATAATCTGATGCACCTTGCCACGCAACCTGTGGCATTTTCCGACATAGTCCATAACACATTAGTCTAGACAACCTGACATTGGGACAACCAGTCTGCAATCTAATATCATAACCCAAATTTAACATACCAAGCAAAGAAAGATCCCTTAGGACCTCCAATTTCCAATAACCGCTAGACGATGTCGATGCACACGGTCTACAACCACTGCATAGTCAGTTCACGAGAACTTCTAGTCTCCAACATATATAACACATGAATCACTATGCCTGATCCCACACTCCGCCGTACGAATACACAACACACATCAAGTATCCATTCATACCACGAAAGATATTCAAAAATTTCCCTGCGCCATCAACAACCCAATTATCAACAGTCGATCCAACAAGAGAATACCGCGATACCACCAAAGTATTATCAGTTTACATTACCTTGCCCCTTTCTTTTGAACATATACCCCCATCAAATCACTAAAATAGCAGTACCATTTTCCTTAATTATTAGAAGATCGATTCTTTATTCACCTGCAGCTGCCCGTGCTGCTCAAGAATTTAATAACTTCCCATTATGAACTGAACCAAAACCTTGAACACGCAAATCTCAATTCTCCATATCGTAACATATAGACCATACCACACTAGGATAACATGAGGAATTCTATCTCTCTTCTGCGCCGCAGACATCGACGCACTCAACTAGTCAAGAACTTTCATGATTCCATATAGAAGAAAAATCATTACACACTCCATGTTTCGCATACCCATAGGAAATATACTCATCTTCAAACCGCGGTAAACCCAACAAGAACATCTCTGCCAACTCCAGTTGTACAAACTAAACTACCAGGACTGAATCCTTTCATCTAAACCAAGCTGAGCAAACTGCCAGCACTCAAGAACTTTGTTGCACAATACCTGTATGACTCATTACCTCGAACGCATACAGAGAATTAATCATATCCTTACCATACCAATTCGGTTTGTTATCAACCCATTCTATTTATCCAGTTTCCTTCCTGCTTCGTCATTAATTTGATATTCTCTCTTATTGTAGCATTACAATGCCTCAATTCAGGCTCACCACAGGAGATTCGAACATAAGGCCACACTGTCTAAGACTCATAGGCCACTGAATACTCTCTTAGATGTTCCCCAGAAATACCACATTCCATAATACTTTATTTGAAGAACTTTCTGCGAATCTAAATTCACTTCCTCTACCATCCAAGTATGACACATAGGATCCCATCACCAACATAAAATGCCACAAGTCTTGACCTTTTCTATCGAAAACATTGTCTTTAGTCACATACACCACCTTAAAACACCTGAGTGTTACATGTAGAATCTTGTAACACATTAAACCATTCTCAAGAGTCATCCACTCTTATCCAAACTGCAAATTACCTGACTTAACGAACAGAACCACTCGTGCCTTAATAGCACCCTGACTCCACAGGATATAATCTCCTTCAAATACCAGCAAACATCTTTCTCCTCAATACACTGAGCATTCTTTATCCAAAACAGCTCAAGACATCCTAGTATTTTCTAACATCCACAAAGCATCGTAGCCTTTGTCAAAATCTTTCTTCACTTGCGCCATTCTCGGCTCAATCTCTGCAACCAGAACTGGTTCGCCAGTATACTTTAAAATAGAACTCACATAGCACATAAGTGCGCAATCAGCTAATCAATGGTAACCTCTCCAACTTAGCTCGAAGCCATATACATCACAACACATATACTCTATTGTTGTCGTAATATCATGGTGAAATTAAACTCACTCTTTCCCAAGCTTGTGGAGACATGAATCATCAGAAATTTTAACTCTTCTACAATTCTTGCATTCATTCACACAACAGTTAAGCCCACCCCTTTAGGCGACAAAATTTTTACTAAGTCCCAAATTTTTCAAAAATTTCGGCAGAGTTTCCTTTTGTAATTGTGAATATCCACCTGCCAGAGAATCGCCAAAAAACTCGACAAAGCATCACAATGTATATCAACAACATAAATCTCAATACTACATGTATTATATTATCAAAATTGGTACATGGACATGCGTTGCACCCATTCGAATAATAACACATATAAAATACCTTTCAATTACACATAAGGATCATACCACTTAAGGACACCCCGCAGGAGATATCCCACTTTCTTCGCCACATTTCAATATCTCAACCTACCTTTCACCATCATATACGTTACACAATCAATTAGTCTTGCTGAGTCTAAACTCATACCGCCACATGAAATGTACTTTACTTCTAACTAAGAGTCATGAAAATATTCTTCACGCACCCACAACTCGGGACTACACAACAAATTACAATAGGAATCGAACACCTAACAGTTCATCCATTAACAAGCCGCCATTTCCACAATTAGGGACAATACTGATCATATAAATTCATAATACCAGCTCGCAAAATCAGCACCTCGGTGCTCAAGCCATAGGCAAAGATCCGGCCTCAAGTCCTCCTGACTGACCCAACATGAACTCACGGAGTTTACATCTCGCCCCTCGATCGGGGAATCACAAGCCATCCAAGCACATATACTACTGTGCGCTCGCGTGCGCATACAAACTTGTGGAAGGAATTTCAAGAATTTTATCTCAAGCTGAATCAAGTACGCACGATAAGAATTCCAAGAAAGTGAAGTTTTCTTAAAGGTTCTGTAGCCTCTTGAGGATAAATACAAACGTCTCTGTACCGATCCGCGAGACTCTACTAACCGGCTCATGACTCCTGAGGCCTAGTAACCTAGGATATGATACCAACTTGTCACGACCCCAATCCCGATCATGATGGCGCCCAACACAACTGCTAGGAAAGCCCGACCATTTACACTCTCAACCCGAGCATGAAGCTCAAACCAATTGTTTAATTATCATTCAACAGCTATGAAGCTAAAGGTTTTAACTAATAGATGGAAATAAGCCGAACGATCTCCCAAAGAACTGGGGGTCATGAGTCTAGAGCCTCTAACAATAAAGAGTAACAAGACTCCAATAATACAATTGTTCGAAAACTGCAGAAATAATAATATAGGAATATGGAAAGAGTCGGGTCCTGCGAACGTCAGGCAGCTACCTCGACAACTCCAATAAAACTCTGAAGGTGCAATTAGCTCAGCTAAGCTTCCAAAATACATGAATCTGCACACATAGAGCAGGGAGTAAAGTGAGTACTTCCAACTCAGTGGTAATAAAAGTAAATAATGCTGAGAGGAAAGAAACCACGCAAGAGCGCTATCTCATGCTATAAAATACAAAACAACACTTTTTAGACAGAAGTAGTTCCATGAAAATCCTTTATAACATATTTGGCTCAGTTTAAAACCACTTTTGAAAACATCTCTTTCTTTCATTATTAGGAGTTAAGTACATTAATACGATATCAAGTAGTGCAAGTCCGCACACAAATCAGCCCCTCGGGCTCGGCACTCCTTTAGCAATTTACACCAGGGTATCTGGTCATCAAGGCAGGTGGTACATGCATGCCAATAATGTATGAGTGCTAGGTGTCATGCCACATAAAAAACGAGAAGCCAATGCATGAATGCAATGCAATGCACATGACCGCTGCGGCGCGCAGCCCGATCCATTTAGGCACCCTGCGCTTACTGGGGGTGTGTACAGACTCCAGAGGGGCTCCTACAGCCCAAGCGCTATAATATTGCGGCGTGCAGTCCGATCCACATAATATATCACTGCGGCGTGCAGTCCGATCCATATAATATACTACTGCGGCGTGCAGTCCGATCCATGCATGTATATATATATACTGCTGCGGCGTGCAACCCGATCCATATCTCAGTCCAAAAATGAACACATAACACTGCTGCGGTATGCATCCCGATCCATGCTCAGTCCAGCAATGCACATAAGCTCTTGGGCAATAGTAAAATAACAGTTCTCAGCTCAAAACGTCAGAAAAATATCATTTAAGTTTTCAAATCTTAGAAAGATGGCTGAGTTTGCAAAATAATATTTAGAACCTTGGACTGAGATCAAATAATATGCAACGTAATGCAAAAAAATTGATATCAATTCCTGAAGGATTCAAATAATCGGCACGATGCCCAAAACATGGCAACCAACCCAAATCATGATAGCATCAAGTAGTTTTCAACCAATCACGCAGTAAAATTAACAACCGGGACGGACCAAGTCACAATCCCCAACGGTGCTCTACCGCACGCTCATACCTGGCGTGCAAGTCACCACAATACAGCACTATGATGTGCAAGTCCGGGGTTTCAAACCCTCAGGACATCATTTACAAGTATTACCCACCTTGAACCGGCGAAAACTCTAGCCCGCGACGCCTTTGCTCCTCAAACGGGCCTCTACGCGCGTCAAATCTAACCAAAATCATAAGGAATACATTATAATATTCTAATGGGACAACACCCAATCGAAAACAATCGAAATATAACAAAAATCTCGAAACTAGAAAAACCCGAGCCCCAGGCCTGCTTCTCGAAAAATTACGAAATTAACATCCACGGATTCCTTATCTCACCACGAGTCCGTACATACCAAGAACACCAAATCGGACAACAAATGGCCCCTCAAATCCCAAATTTAGAATTTTTTTACTTCAAGCCATAATTTCATATGATTTGGCTATGTTTTCCTGAATTTCAAGGATGATTCTTCAATAAAATCATGTATTTAACTCATAAAACTTACCTCCAATCGATTCTCAGTCGAAATCCTCTTAATCCCTCATGAAAGCTCCCAAAGCTTGCCAAAAAATGGTGAGAAATGGGTTTGGTTCGCGGATGAAATATTTTTAAGCATTCTGCCCCAGGTCCAGAAGTCCTTCATCGCGATCGCGACCCAGGTCACGCGATCGCGAAGTACTAAAATCCAAGGCCTCAAAATTACTCTATGTGAACGCGACTGACTTCACGCGAACGCGATGCTTTAAATTCCAGAGCTATGCGATCGTGACCCCAACGCTGCGAACGCGGAGAGCAAAACACTGGGCCCTCATTTACTTATACGCGAATGCGACCGACTTCACGCGATCGCGAAGTAAGAACTCCCAACCCTTCACGAACGCGATTCGATTAACGCGAACGTGAAGGTCAAATTCCTGACCCTTCGAAATTCCTCTATGCGATCGCATCTGGCCCCATGCGATCGCGAAGGCCAATGTTTCTGCTGCATTTTTCCAACTCGAGAATGCCCGCTAGCCATCCGAAATCACCCCGAGGCCCTCGGGACCTCAACCGAAAACACCAACACATCCTATAACATTATTCAAACTTGTTCCAATCCTCAAAATATATCAAACAACGCTAAAACCATTAAATTACAACGGATTCAAGCCTAAATTTATCAAATTCTCCCAAAACTCACATCCGATCAAAAACCAAATCAAACGACGTCCGTATGACCTAAAATTTTGCAGACAAGTCCAAAATCACCTAACGAAGCTACTGAAACTCTCGTAATTCCATTCCGACTCCCATATCAAAATATCACCTATCAACCGGAAATCGCCAAAATACTAACTTCGCCAAAATAGGCTAACTTCTTCACCGGACCTCCAAAATTACTTCCGATTGCGCTCTTAAGCCTTAGATCATCATCCGGAGCTAACCGAATCATCGGAATTTAATTTCGAGCCCTCTAACTCACAAGTCAACATCCAGTTAACTTTTCCAATTTAAGTCTTCTTAAAAGAGACTAAGTGTCTCATTTCTTATCAAAATTACTCCAATTAAATTCTAACGCACCCAATATTGATAATGAAATATAAAGTAATACAATAAGGAGGAAACGGGGCAGTAACTCACGTGACGACGGGTCAGGTCGTCACACATCAATATATATAAAATTACTCATTTCAGTCTATCATTTTCACGGCATTGCGCAGCTGAATCTGTACTTTTTTTCTATAACTTCAATCCATCTACTACAACACTACTAGCATCAAATAATTTTTTCACCACTTGAAATAACCACTATCTAATAAATTCACAAGTTTAAGCTTTTTTTAGCAAACATAACTATTACTCGTATCTAAAAGAAGATACATGAACTTGATAATCACCGTAGACTAGCAAGCTCAGTTAAGAACCTCACCTAATATCAATTGGTAACAAAGTATAATAATCCTATTGATTAAAGCTTCCTTCTAGTATGTAAAGGAGTGGTTAGTAGCAATATTTGACATTAGTATAATAATCTTAAGAAGCGCACTATAAAATAAACACCCAATTTTAGCAAAACATGAATAACATGTATCTATAAATAAAATGACGAGCAACAATAAAAAGAAATACTAAAAATCACTCACTGCACCTATAAATGAAATGAAATAAAACCCACAAGAATTAATAGCAAAACTCAGAAAGTCTAAAATAGTGAGTGGAACAAAGGAACACTAACTAATAATTGGAACACTTCAACTCTTAAGAAAGTCGTAAAGATAATAAAATCTTGCATTCAAGAAACGAAATTGTCAGCGCACATATACAAGCATAGCTGAAGCAGATTAAGAGAATATGATTATGGGAAGCAAAACATAAAAATTTCAAGCTATTACTTATAGAAGCACCTTGGACCACAATAAAATAATTCATTCTCATCTCACTGCGGAGGCTAAAGTGAATAACATATGACCTCTTCTTCTCAAAATGGCGTAGAGAGACGGCCTCGCCATAAAAATAGCTTGTTGAATCACAAAATGCCAACTCAATCGCACCGATCCAACTTCAGTTGGTGGTAGAAAAAATTACCCAAAATAACTCAGCAAAATTGAATAATTTGTAGAATAGTCGTGAACAGATTGATGATGGAAATTATCACTTTGAACAATGAAATCAACAATATATTTTGATGAAACACCAGAACTAGATGTCAAAGTGATATGGATTTGGGGATTTTGAGAGAAACATTGAGAGATAGAGAGTAAACCCTAGTGCCTAAATGACGACTTGGGAACGTTTTTAAGTATTTCTATTTTTATTTCTTTTTTTAGGTTTCCATCTCTTTATAATTATAAAAATATTAAAATTTAGAAGAAATTTTGGGCGGCACCTCAAGTCTCGCACTCCCGCTATAATTTTGCATATTAGGGACGGAAATTTTATAATTATAGGGACAGGATTCAGTCTCATCGTTATTTATTCTAGAATTAGGTACTAGAAATAAAACTAGTCGCTATAAGTAGACTTTTAATGACCAGATTTCAATACCGTTGCTAAATAATGGTCACTAATGAGCCTTTTTTTGTAGTGATAATTTGATTGTCTTGAACTTGCATATGCTTCGTTAACCCTTCACTTGACTTTTGTTAAATTTGCGAGTTATTCTTTATTAGTTGAAGTATTAGTCACCATTGCTTGTCATGAATGGTGGAGAAAAGCATGTATTTTCTCTTATACCATACTTTGAGTAGAAAAACTCTCATGGAGTGATTGGAGCAGATCTAGCGATCAACATATCATTATAATTTAGTTTGATGATATTCTTAGATCTAGATGGGCTAAGTAGAGCCAATGTCTTCTCAACGATTTAGCAATATTCGCTCCTTCTTCCAGTTTAGTTGAAATAGACTTTTCCCCTTTGAGGATCGAAAATCAAAGATAGAAACTGACGGAGACGGCATTTGAAATGCTTGTTATTCCAGTAAGTTTGCCTTGTTCCTAGTGATAGGTCATAAGCTTCCCATAGTAGCATCAAGCAAGTTTTTGGTTCTCCACATCTAAGGAAAACTTTGAATCTGTAGCCTTAGCAGCAGTAGAGTTTAAGTTGGTCTTTTTAGGAGTCACTTCAGTATTCTTGATATTTGACAATTAAAGAGATAAAAGGTGGAGATTGTCCCACAGGGCATGCCAAAAAAGTTTTAATAACAAATTTTCGCGTCGAAAAATATAAATAATCATGACCGAAAAATTACGTAATAAATGTAGTATTTGATTTCAATAAATGATAAGTGTTACAATCTCTATAGTATTCGTCTGATTCTTCAAGAATATAGACTATCTTGATGAGCTTGATCTTGATTTAATTCAAGGACTTCTAAAGCTTGGTCTTGAATCTCTGTCTTGAACTTGATTGAATTATTCCCCTTGAATAAGTAATTTCATCTTGTACGTTATGATATTTGATTTTCCTTCATTCTTGATCTTGAACTTGAACTTGTAGCTTCAATGCTTGAACTTGTAGCTTGTAGAAAAATCTACAACCTTTGATCCACGAGTTCTCTGCTTACTTCTTGTTCTCACTTTTGGTGTCTTCTAGCTTTATGAAAATCTTTGTTTATGGTTGTAGGGAGTGGTGTGATTTTGTGATTTGATTGTTCTGTTTGAATTGACCAATATCATCTAAACACTTGGCACAACTCTAATGGATGTTAATTTGACTTGGCATGTCACCCTTTCTTGACTCATGGCATGATTTTATTGGCTCGCTTGTTTGTCTTGGATCGCCACATCACTTGACACGTGGCATGAGTCTGGACTCCTAACCATTTGGATCTTGGGCTAGTAAAATGGTCTCATCTTTTGTAACCCAATTAAATGGACTAGCCAATATATTTAGATTGAAATGGATAATCCAATTGTATTAGCCATAATATTTACTTGGACAATTATCTTGAATTTAATATAGTCCTAATAATTTGTGATTTAAAATCCAACATGATTTGTATGCTTACAAGCATTTCTAGCAAAGAAAATTTACACAACAAAAATCAAGCATGTGGTAGCAACAATTTTATATCAAGAAAACTTATGTATATATATCTATCTATCTATATCTATATCTATATATGTATTATATTAAAAATAGGAAGCCCTTAACTTAAAAGTTAAATAACATATTTGCCCTTCTAAAAATCTAATTATCCTACTTATTAAAAACTCTACGCTTAGTAGTATAGAAAAGGATGTGTTGTTTCAGACAAGTTCAGTTACTCATCCATATAAAAGGTGTGGGGTCCATCCCATGATTTAAGGCTTTGATAAAGGATCCCATGATTTAAGGCTTTTATAAAGCCTTCTAAGTCTCTTTCTTTGAAATTTGGCAGCCATTGTTTCTGCATTATCAAATATGGTAGGCGTGCAGAAGAAAAATGTCAAGTGTAGTAGGCAATGTTCTGCCTATAAAAGGAGAGCTTGGCCTCTCATTTCTAACACTCCAACAAAGAGAGAAAAGAGAGAGCAAGGAACTCCATAACTATAAGAAAATAGTTTATGAAGAAAAATAGAGTGTAAGAGATATTGTAGTGAGGTGAAAAAGCGAAAGAGTATTTACTTCTTTTGAGGGTGTATTGGTCTTAGGAGTACTTTTACTCGTTACTACACAATGTAAAATTACTCGCTATAGTGATATCAATTGTTCTTCCTGGCCGTGGTTTTTTTCCCTTATTCAGAAGGGTTTCCACGTAAAATCTTGGTGTCATTATTGCTGCATTTCTATTCTTGCTGATTTAACCATAACTTAGTGTTCTGCGTTTATCACTAATATCGTGAATACTATTTTTACGGAGTTTATTCCCAACAAGTGGTATCAGAGTCAATGTTCTGTCTGAGTATGCTCTGTGGTTGCAGCACAGTCTGAACTTCCACATCAAAAAAGAATTACTTGGTCTCATAACAAATACATAGTATTTGTATTTGTGATAAACGATGGAAGCCAACACTAGTAGAATTGTAACTTTGAATGACACAAATTATGCCATTTGGAAGGGTAAAATGGAAGATTTACTCTATGTCAAGAATTTTCATCAACCTGTTTTCACCACTATAATGCCTGATAATAAAATACTCCCTCTATTACCACTATATGTGACACAATCATTATTTTAAGTGTAAAATAATTATTCTTTGATATTGATTTTTCAAATACTTTTTTAAATATTTTGAATTGTAAACAATTCTGACTCATAGTGTTTTTTATGTAGTTTTTTAGTATACAAATTTTTGCTTAAAAGAATTTAAAGATTCTATATCTGAATTTCACACAAACAATTAAATAATTTGACCTTACATCCAAATCGTGTAACATAAAATGAAACACATGGAATAATAATAAGCATTCCTTAATGTAAGAATATACAAGACTTTATACCATAGAAACTCTAAGGAAGCAAAATGCAAAAGATATCTAGCATACCTACCATTTCACTCCAAGTATCTGAAAAGCCTATAAAAAGTGAATATTATATTTAGGAATAATAACAATTTGGGTCCCTCAACTATTGATAAATTTTTGGTCCTTGTAATATTTGACTCTGAATATTTAACCTTCAATTTGTTAAAATACGTGTATTTGATCCCTTTATGCGGGAAATATGTTACACCTGTAAAGTAACAATACCAACTTAATGTCAGCATAAATAATTAAATGGTCAAATGGTTAGTAATTCTAGTATATTTGGGAACATTCACAAGTGGCCAAATAAACCATTAAACTTGATCCAATTTTTCATTTTGGCAATTTAACTCAGTCTTGTTCCATTTTGGCCCTCCAATCCCATTTTTTTGTTCCATTTTGACACAAAAATTTTTCTCCCAGGTAAAAAT
>MU715555.1:227445-242837 GCA_026770625.1 Nicotiana glauca | reverse complement strand
GATCGTGTGGCACGCCGACCACTTACATATTATGAAACGGGATCGTGTGGCACGCCGACCACTTATATAATGTGAAACGGGATTGTGTGGCACGCCGACCACTTATATAATGTAAAACGGGATCGTGTGGCACGTCGACCACTTACATATTATGAATTGGGATCGTGTGGCATGCCGACCACTTGTGTATTATGAAATGGGATCGTGTGGTTCGCCTACCACGTAGTATATTGAGGATTGGGTTGCGCGCCGCAACAGAGTATGGACTGGGTGTATTGTGTTCGTATGTGGAAACTTTCGGTGTTTTTCGTTAATGGTGTTATTGTTCAGTTATACTTCTTTACGGATAATTTTTATATTTAACTGTGGTGTATCTCCCAGCATGTCCCTTCCCCCTTTTACTGTTTAACTTGGTATATATATGTATATAGAATTGCACAGGTTCACGTGAGTATCTGGTCCTAGCCTTGTCACTACTTCGCCGGGATAGGCCGGGCACTTACCAGCACATGGGGTCGGTTGTGCTGATACTACACTTCTGTGTGTTTTTGCACAGGTCCAGGTTGTGAGCAGCAGCAGCAGCAGTAGTTCGGTAGCAGGATTTTCATGCCCACGAGACTGATGTAGCTTGCAGGCGTCCGCAGGCCCGGCGTCTCTTCTTATATTTTTTTTATTACTATAGTCTCATTGTTTCGAGACAGACGGTTGTTATATTTCTTTCAGACCATTATGTGTAGATTTTCTTAATAGTTCGTGAGTTTGTGACTCCACATCTTGGGTAGAGGATTATTTTGAATATTTCACATTTATATTCAAATTTATAAAAGTAGACTTCCGCAGTTTATGTTATTATTATTATCCTTGTTAATAAATTGACAACAGGATGGTTTTTATTAATGGAAAGATGGTGAGTAAATTGGCTTGCCTAGCTACCACTAGTAGGCGCCATCACGATCCCGATGATGGGGAATCCGAGTCGTGATAAATATTTAATATTTTTAATATAAAAGTAGCGTTTTTAATATAAAAAGAAAGAAAACCTTTTTTATATATAAATAAAGTAATAGCTTAACTTACTTAAAAAAGGGTAGATGAATAGTTTTCGTAACATTTTAATTTTTTAGTTTTTACTCCTTCATTAGATAACATGTAAAACATTTACCCTCTTCCTTCATTTGTTCAAGTCAATTTTTCTCATTTCCAATCTCTTCATATTTCACAAACCCTACATATTCTTTATCTTTCTCTTTGATATTCTTACTTACTTTCTTTCTCCAAGATTTCATTAGTTCCAGTATTCAACAATATATTTAAGCTTCCAATAGTTCTATACTTTTATTACTCTATAAATCTTATCTAAAATCAACTATTTCTCAAGAAAGATTAAATGATGAATGGCCATATTATCGGTTGAAATGGAATTGTTAGAAAAAATCGATTATAAAAAAAATTATTAATAATTTTATATCTCAAAAAGTTAGAAGAATAGACTTCAAATAAAAACAATCTTATAACTTTCTTTTAAAAATGTAGGCATCATATTAAACTTTGACTTTAGGCCCCACATGTTCTTGAGCCGCCTCTAACTCAAGTTTGGGAGACTTGGAATTTTTTTAAAAGTGATCATATTCAAGAAGCAATGAATAATTTTATCCGTATTAAATATGAATCGAGTCGGATATTTTATTTATTTTTATTACCTGTTTTCGCCCCTTCCCATATCAGACCCGGCCCGCTTCTTTGCCGCCTCGACTTCTAATCATATTAATGGCATTCGGCATCCTACAATAGTTCCCCATAAAACTATTCTTATTTTCTTTTTGGTTGGAAATTAAAGACTTTTTATTAATTACACCAAAGTAACTTTACAAAATTATAGCTTAGCCAACACAGCTAGCTATTCACAGAAACAACTAAAATCCAGGGGCTAGACTACTTTAGAACATTTTTGCAAAACATTAGGTGAGAATAATGCTGTACGGTGGGCCGGGTTTGGATCGGGCCCGGATCGAACCCGCGGTCCTAACGGGCTAAACAGGTTTGGCGGGCTGGTCCTCACCGTGAGATTCTAAACACTGCATACGTATGCAATTTCCTTGACAATATTGTCCCGTCCTCTGCTTATTTTCTCAAGCCATCCTTATCTATCCCATTCTTGTTATAATCAAAATAATTATGAAAAGAGTAGGAAAAAATAAAAAGAGGAAATTTAGGTTTTGTTTTCCTGAATTTTTTAATTGTTAATCAGTTCATATTTGTTGCAGCTCGGTAGAATAGTTGGTCTAAATAAGCTTTAACAAGAGTCCTTAAACTTATTTTATTTTATTTTATATTATATTTTTTCATTTTAAGTTTAGCTTTTAACAAACTTTTCTAGATTAATTCTTTATAGTATTCATTTTTCAATTAACAATGAAACCAATCCGTTTAAACTTTGGGACCTCTAGTTTTTGATACCTAAAACCAAAGCTTTAGTTGGCACTGAGTTTAATTTTTATACATATTTTATGAATTTTATAATATAAATATAAAGTTTGGATTAAAATACTGATTGTGATCAACATCGCCTTTTAGCTCCGCTGTGTCTCGATCATATTAAATGTGCATTCTTTCCAGCGTAAACCCTCCTAATGATGCACACATTACAACTTACAACGGCTTAATGTCACGGCTCAAAATCTACTAAAGGTCGTGATTAGGGCTGCTTATTGTGTGGATTGGGCGGGTATTTACTCTTAACGGTTTGGTTTATCGGTTATCTGCTTTTAAATTTATTAATCCGCTAGCCACCCGATAAGGTATCAGGCGGATTAGTATCTGTTTAGCTCTTATCGTATCGGCCTAGAAAAATTATTAATGATTCTAGGAATCCAGTAGTACTACCAAAAGAAGGAAATAAGCAAAAAAATTAGGACTTGACATGACTTTGGTTTAAAAAAGAAGACAAGAAATAACTACTCTTTGAGCTTCTCTTCGACAACAGCTTCCCCTTGAAATCATTAAGGTTTGTGAAAAGTATGTTCCTTTTTTCTTTATATTTCCCAACTTTCCCTCGATCGCAGATATCGTATTGCACTAATTCTACAAGAGAAGTCAGGTCTAGTCTCATTAATTTCTCGGAGACAGATCTGTTATTTCATCTAATTAATGTTCATAAAATATAAGCAATTTATGTATGTCATTTTGCTCCGGAAGTGACAGATAGTAAATCAATATCTTTTATCTTTGTTAGTGTTGTAATAAATTAGAATCTTATTATTCAACTTCTTCTTCCAGTTAAATTGAATATATTCCTATACTCCTATTTAGTAAAATTTGATCAATTCTATATTTCATTACTCCTATTTGGCAAAATTTGATCAATTCTATATTTCATTACTGGAATATATATATATATATATATAGGGTTAACGGATTATCCGTTAAGAAAATTGAATAATCCGACCCCAAACCGATAAGCCGTTAATAAAAAAATTTCAATATGTTCCTCGTCTGTTACGCTGTTAAGCTGTTACTAGTAAGCCATTAAGCTTCGGTTCGGTTTGGTTTTCGGTTTCTGATCGGTTTTGAACACCCCTAGTCGTGATGGTACCGGACATACTGTTAGGCAAGCCAACACCAAGAACTTAATTAAGTTCTCATTTTAGTATTTGTTGAAATTATTTTCTTTATAGATTGAACAATAAATAATAAAATTCACAGAAATATAGATGAAGTCTTTAACAAACTTAATATTGAATAATCCCATAAACATCCAGAACCCGGTGTCACAAGTGCATGAGCTATCTCTAGGAAACAAAGTAATACAACGACCGTCCGGAATACAAATTGGACAGAAAGTAAATACAATAATCTGAAAGAGACTCTACTGACTACGGGTCATCTCGAGAAGTACATCTCACCTAAGTCTCTGTATCAACCATGATGCTATGCCCACTTGGCCACTAGAGATACATATGCATGTGCAAAAAATGCACAACAAGTGTAGCATGAGTACAAAAATAACGTGTAATCAGTAAGTATCCTGTAACGACCCGACTGGTCATTTTGCATTTTAGAACCCCATTCCGTTAAATAAAACTTCTCACACTTGCTTTAACTAATTTATGACTTCCGCAGATGGGTGGTTTGGAAGTTGGAAGAGTTTTTAGCAAGAATATGTATGTTTGCTTCTTTAAGTTTTTCTAAAAAGGCCAAGTTTGACTTCTATTAACTTTCTTGGGAAATGGACAAGGATTCGTAATTTGACAATCCCAGAGGGTCCGTGAAAAAATATGGGACCTGGGCGTGTGTCCAGAATCAAATTCCAAGGTCCCTAGCGCGAGTAATGAATTTTTCTATGAAATTGTTAACTTGAAGTTTTAAAGAATTTAAATAAACTAAGTAATCATTGATTTCCTAGGTATCGAGCTCAAATTTTAGTTCTGAAGCTTGGTACAAGTCCGGAATATCAGTTAAGACTTACCCGTAAAATTTGATGTCAATCCGGGTAATTTAAGGGTGTTTTGACCCGTTAAAAGAAAATTAAGAACTTGAAGTCCAATGATTTGAAACATTGGGTTTTGGGGTTTGATTCCTCAATTTAGCGTTGTTTTGAGTGTTTCAAGGATTCGAATAGGTCCGTCTCATGATTTCAGACTTGTCGGTATGTTCGGACAGGGATTGGGAGCCCCGAACGTCAAATGGCCGAGGTTCGAGTGAAGTTGGAAACTTAGAAAAGGACTGAAATTGCTGCTTCTGTCATAACTGCATTTGCGGTTCTTGGACCGCAGATGCGGCCGACTAATCGCAGAAGAGAAAAGGGGTCAGGCTCTGGGAAACAGCAGAAGCGGCCCAGGGACCGCAGAAGCGGTTCCGCTCCTGCGACCCCAAGACCGCAGAAGCGGTCCAGCCCAATCTTCCCAGTTCTGTAGAAGCGGCTCTCGTTTCGTAGATGCGGGACCGCATAAGCGGTCCCCTTAACCGCAGAAGCAGAAATCGCTGGCAGTGGGCTTCATTTAATTCGAGCTCAAGCTCATTTCTTCCACACTTTTCACAACACTTAGGCGATTTGGGGGCTTCCAAAGAGAGGGTTTCGTCACAGCTTCACAAGGTAAGTAATCTCCACCCACCTTAGTCTAAATACATATTTATTAAGTAGATTTAATGCTAAAAAACTAAGTAAAAATCAAGAGTTAGAGCTAGACCTAGATTTTAAAAAAACTAAAATTTAACCACGTAATTTGCTATGTAATGGACTAGAAATTATATATTAGTGATCCTTATAAGATAGATAATAACTTCCTTCGAAAAAATCTCGGAATTCGGGCACGTGGTCCCGAGGTTGGAATTTAGGAAACTTGTGGGAAGGGTTGGAAAATTACTTAAATAGTTAGAATTCAACCTTACAAGCCTTTATTAATTAGTTCTTACTTCGTTTGATTAGTTTGGGATTGTTCGGCTTCGAATTAAAGACTTGGGCTCGTTCTTGGAAATTGGAAGTGTACTTTAGAGCGAGGAGAGTCTCCTTTCTAGCCTTGTAAGAGGAAAATGTCCCTATAGGTATAATAAATAACAAAATTGCTTTATATGCGGGGGCTACATACGTACCAGGTGACGAGAGTCCGTGCGTAGCGACTATATGACAGTCCGGGTAGTTTAGGACCCTAAAGCATGTTATATGTGGAATATCTGTAATCTTGTTGGTTGTTGAATTGCTTAGATCCTATTGAGTTGGAACCTAGAATTCTAGAAGGATTCAATTTCATTTTCTTCTTGAATTATTAAAAGAGAATTTACTTATACTTGGAAGAACATGTATTTTTATATGTACCTGCGTCGCATGCATGATTCGCGAGCAGGGTGATTTTTTTATTTACATTATTACTGCGTCACACGTATTATTCGCGAGCGGGGTAATAGATGCATCTATGGTTCGAGCCATTCGAGCCGTTCGAACCTCGGCAGTGCACGTTTACTTTTCTGTTGGATCGGGCCGTACGTTCCTCGGTGGTTATTTGTGTACGAGTCATCTAGCTTCTACTTATGGCTAAAATTTTAGATTTATTTAAACATTTAAATATGAATGAACCCACTCTATGGAAGGTTAAAGGAAGAATTTCTATTTCATACTTGGAAATTTATTGACTTGAGTTATGCCTGCTTATTTAAATGATTCTCATTATTTCTTGACCTTAGTAAGTATCGAGTCGACCTCTCGCCTCTACTTCTTTGAGATTAGGCGGGATACTTACTGGGTACAAGTTGTTTATATACTCATACTACGCTTCTGTACTTAAATGTACAGGATTTTAAGTAGGTAGATCTGGACACTACTCTGGTGCGCATCAGTGAGCATCCTCGGGACTTCTACGGTGAGCTGCTTCTCTATCATGCCGATCCGCAGTTGAAGAAGTCTTTCTCTATAATTTGTTTCTGTCTATTCTGATTCAGACAGTATGATAGTATATTATTCTTTTGTGCATATTCCACTAGTTGCCCGTAGCTTGTGACACCAGGTTCTGGCACACACGTTAGTAAACATTTATTTTTGGGTTGTATAATCATTTTAATACATTATTTACCACTCTTGGCCTTCACTTTAACTTTTAAAATCTGTAATACTTAGTTTTTGGTAAAGGTAAAATGCGAACTTAAATATATTTCCGCGTTGGCTGGCCTGACAATGGTGTCGGGCACCATCATGACCTGTTATGGAAAATGGGTTATGACAACATGGTATCAGAGCACTAGGTTCACGTAGGTCTCACAAGTTATGGGCAAACCTAATAGAGTCTTGTAGATCGGTACGAAGACGTCTGTATTTATCTTCGAGAGGCTATAGGGTGTTAGAAAAGACTACTCTTTATTCATTTTCCATCGTGTTGTGGTCAGAGTACTAATTTTCCTTTTCTATTCTCTCACAGATGGTGGGGACTCGTACCGCCGACGTTCCGGACCCGGGAGGAGCTGCTCCCCCCATTGCTAGAGGCCTGGGGAGGGCACCGGTCTGTGGTAGGGGACGAGAGCGTCCTAGAGCTATTCTAGTTGCACCACCAACAAATCCTGCGAGGGATTCGATCATTGAGGAGCACAGCGAGGTGCCCACAGCTGACCCTAACCCGGTTGATTTCATAACAGCACCGAGATTTCAGGAGGTCATGAGCCGCATGCTTCGGTTCATGGATACTATGACTCAAGCTGGTTTATTTCCAGCAGATTCAGCTACCTCACAGGCAGGAGGGGGAGCACAGACTCCTACTGCCCAGGCTCTGGGTCATACAGCCGCAGTTTATCATACTCCGGGTTCGCTACTCGAAGATGGGGTACAGCTAATCGCTGCAGTGGTGGCCCAGCCCAGGCCAGTGGTAGATGGTGATCCGCAGAAGCTACTAGACAGATTGACTAGACTTCACCTTCCAGTCTTCGAGGGTGAACGTCATGAGGATGCCCAGGACTTTATTGACAGGTGCAGGGGCAGACTGTACAACATGAGGATACTGGAGTCACATGGAGTCAACTTCACTACTTTTCAGCTTGAGGGTAGGGCCCATAGATGGTGGCAGTCCTATGCACATAGCAAGCCAGCAGATTCTCCTCCCCTCACCTGGGGTCAGTTCACTTAGTTATTCCTTGATCGGTACATTTTACCCTCTGAGAGGGAAGAGCTGCGTCATTAGTTTGAGCATCTAGAGCAGGATCAGATATCAGTGACTGAGTATGAGGTGAGGTTCTCGAAGCTATCCCACCATGCACTCATGATACTTCCCACAGAGACAGAGAGAGTGCGGAGATTTGTTGCGGGGTTACACCCCACTATCCGACCTGGTATGGCCATGGAGGTAGAGATGAGCACAGGGTACCAGCTAGTGATTAAGATCGCCCACAGGATTGAGGGCTATCGTTTGAGAGGTAGAGAGCAGATGCAGCAGGACAAGATGGCCAGATTCTCCGGAGAGTTCAGAGGTGCCCTAGCTAGGGGTAGAGGTCAGTTCGGGAGGGGTTAGCCCAGCAGGCCCCCATACTCAGCACCACCTCCCCCTCCTCGAGGTGCTCCAGTGAGGCCTTATTTTAGTGCAATGCCAGAGAGTTCGTATCGCCCACCGGCCATCCAAGGGTCTTCTAGTGGGTATTCAGGTTAGCAGGCTCAGACTTCAGGGCATCAGGCCATGGTGCCGAGAGGGTGTTACAAGTGTGGAGATCCAGGTCATATGAAGAGGACTTGTCCCAGACTTCGGGGCAAGGCGGTGCAGCAGGGTCAGCAGTCCACAACTTCAGCAACAGCTGCCCAGCCATCTAGAGGTGGAGTGCAGACTGGTAGAGGCCGTCCCAGGAGTGGAGGCCAGACGAGGAGAGGTTAGCCAGCTACTACTCAGTCAGGTGGGGGCCAGACCGCCGGTGCTCCGGCTAGATTCTATGCTCTCCCAGCTAGGACAGATGCATTGGCCTCAGATGCCGTCATCACATGTATTATTTCAGACAGTGGTAGGGATGCATCGGTATTATTTGATCCAGGGTCTACTTATTCATATGTATCGTCTCTGTTTGCTCGTTTCCTGGTTGTTTCTCCTGAGCTTTTGGGTGTTCTTTTTCATGTGTCCACTCCTGTGGGTGATTCTGTGGTTGTGGATAGAATCTACCAGTCTTGTGTGGTTACTTTTTGCGGTTACGAGACTAGAGCAGATCTTTTGTTGCTCGATATGATTGATTTTGAGGTCATCCTGGGCATGGATTGGCTATCTCCCTATCACGCCATCCTTGATTTTCATGCCAAGATTATTTCACTATCGATGCCAGGGTTTCCGTGATTGGAGTGGAAGGGTTCCACAGTTGATACGCCTAGCAGGGTTATTTCCTTCCTGAAGGCTCTGCGCATGGTGGAGAAAGGGTGTTTGGCTTATTTAGCTTATGTTCGTGACGCCACCGTAGAGTCTCCGACAATTGATTCAGTGCCAGTGGTCCGAGAGTTCGCCGATGTTTTTCCTTATGATCTTCCTGGCATGCCTCCGAATAGTGATATCGATTTACGTATTGATTTGGCTCCAGGCACTCAGCCTATATCTATCCTACCGTACCGTATGGCTCCCAAGGAGCTGAAGGAGCAGTTGGAGGAGTTGTTGGAAAAGGGGTTTGTTAGGCCCAATGTGTCGCCATGGGGTGCACCAGTGCTATTTGTGAAGAAGAAGGATGGGACTATGCGGATGTGCATTGATTACCGCCAGTTGGACAAAGTCACCATTAAGAACACGTATCTATTACCTCGTATTGATGATTTGTTTGACCAGCTATAGGGTGGTAGGGTGTTCTCTAAGATTGACTTGAGGTTAGGATATCATAAGTTGAAGATTCGGGATTCAGATGTTCCGAAGACTGCATTCTGGACTAGATATGGCCACTATGAGTTCCTGGTGATGTCATTTGGTTTGACTAATGGCCCAGCAACATTTTATGGATTTGATGAATAGGGTGTTTAGGCCTTATATTGATTCTTTTGTTATCGTCTTCATTGACGACATCTTTATATACCCACGTAGCCCGAGGGAGCACGAGCAACATTTGAGAGTAGTGTTTCAGACCTTGCGAAAGCAGAAGCTATATGCTAAGTTCTCCAAGTGCGAGTTTTAGCTAGAGTCAGTGGCATTCTTGGGGCATGTAGTTTTAGGAAATGGCATTGAAGTAGACCCTAAGAAGATTGAAGCAGTTCAGAGTTGGCCATGTCCTACTTCAGTGACCGAGATTAGGAGCTTCTTGGGGTTAGCAAGTTACTACCGGCGATTTGTGCAGGGCTTTTCATCTATTGCATCACCTCTGACTGGATTGACCCAAAAGGGTGCTCCATTCTGATGGTCCAATGATTGTGAGGAGAGCTTCCAGAAGCTCAAGACGGCTTTGACTACGACACCAATTCTTGTATTGCCTTCTGATTCAGGGATGTATACGGTATATTGCGACGCTTCCCGTATTGGCTTGGGATGTGTATTGATGCAGGGGGGAGGAGTTATTGCCTATGCTTCACGTCAGCTGAAGGTTTATGAAAAGAATTACCCTGTGCATGATCTAGAGTTGGCAGCGATTGTTCACGCTTTTAAGAAATGGAGGCATTATTTGTATGGAGTGTCATGTGAGGTTTATACAGACCATCGCAACTTGCAGCATTTGTTCAAGCAGAGGGATCTTAATTTGAGGTAGTGCAGGTGGCTTGAGTTACTAAAGGATTATGACATTATCATTCTTTATCATCCAGGCAAGGCGAATGTGGTCACGAATGCCTTGAGCAGGAAGGCAGAGAGTATGGGTAGCTTGGCATTCATTCCTATTGAGATGAGACCATTAGCTTTGGACATTCATTCTTTATCTAACAGATTTGAGAGATTGGACATTTCAGAGCCCAGTCGAGTTCTAGCATGTGTGGTTGCTCAGTCTTCGTTATTGGGGCAGATTAAAGCCCGATAGTTCGATGATCTACATTTGGCGGTTCTTAGAGAGACGGTACTCCAGGGAAGAGCCAGGGAAATTTCTGTTGGCGAGGATGGGGTGTTACGGCTTCAGAGTTGTGTATGTGTTCCTAATATAGATGGCTTGAGAGAGAGAATGCTAGAGGAGGCCCACAGTTTGAGGTATTCCATTCATCCGGGTGCCACGAAGATGTATCGAGACTTAAGGCAGCATTACTGGTGACGGAAGATGAAGAAGGACATCGTGAGTATGTAGCTAGATGTTTGAATTGCCAGCAGGCCAAGTATGAGCACCAGAGGCCAGGTAGCCTACTTCAGTAGATGCCCATTCCGAAATGGAAGTGGGAGCGCATCACCATGGATTTCGTGATTGGGTTGCCGCGGACCTTGCGGAAGGTTGATTCAGTGTGGGTTATTATGGATAGGTTGACCAAGTCTGCCCACTTCATTCCAGTGGCGACTACTTATACAGCGGAGAGATATGCTCAGATTTACATTCGGGAGATAGTTAGGTTGCACGGTGTGCCAGTTTCCATCATATCAGATAGAGGCCCTCAGTTCACTTCCTATTTTTGGAGAGCTGTTCAGGGTGAGTTGGGGACCCGCGTAGAGCTTAGCACAGCATTCCATCCTCAGACCGATGGGCAGTCAGATCGGACATTTCAGATATTAGAGGATATGCTTAGAGCATGTGTGATTGACTTTGGAGGGAAGTAGGATCAGTTCTTGCCCTTATCGGAGTTTTCATACAATAACAACTATCAGTCCAGTATAGAGATGGCCCCGTATGAGGCATTATATGGTCGGCGTTGTTGTTCTCCTATCGGGTGGTTTGATCCTGGTGAGGCTAAGTTACTTGGTACATATCTGGTACAGGATGCCTTAGATAAGGTAAATTTGATACAAGAGAGACTTCGCACAACCCAGTCCAGACAGAGGAGTTACGCGGATCAGAAGGCTCGTGATCAGAAGGTTCGCTTGAAAATCTTGCCAATGATGGGCATTATGAGGTTCGGGAAGAAGGGCAAGCTGAGCCCAAGGTTTATTGGTCCTTTTGAGGTGTTGAGGCGAATTGGAGAGGTTCCCTACGAGCTTGCTTTACCTCCCAGTGTATCGGGAGTCCATCCGGTTTTCCATGTATCGATGCTTCGGAAGTGTTATGCCGACCTATCACCTGTGTTGGACTTCAGCACCATTCAACTAGATGGGAGCTTGGGCTAAGAGGAGGAGCCAGTTGCCATTATTGATGGACAGGATTGCCAGTTGAGGTTCGAGAGGATTTCTGCGGTAAGGGTCCAGTGGAAGGGCTAACCGGTTGAGAAGGCGACCTGGGAGTCCGAGGAGGACATGCGCAGCAGATATCCCCACTTATTCAGCAGTCCAGGTACTTTTATATGTCCATTCGAGGACGAACGTTTTTTTAAGAGGTGGAGAATGTAACATCCCGACTGGTCATTTTGCATTTTAGAACCCCATTCCCTTAAATAAAATTTCCCGCACTTGCTTTAGTTAATTTATGATTTGCGAAGATGGGTGGTTCGGAAGTTAGAAGAGTTTTAAGCAAAAATATGTCTGCTTGCTTCTTTAAGTTTTTCTAAAAAGGCCAAGTTTGACTTCGGTCAACTTTCTTAGGAAACGGACCCGGATTCTTGATTTGACGATTCCGGAGAGTCCGTGGGAAAATATGGGACCTAGGTGTGTGCCCGGAATCGAATTTCGAGGTCCCTAGCCCGAGTAATGCATTTTTCTGTGAAATTGTTAACTTGAAGTTTTAAAGATTTTAAATAAACTAAGTAATCATTGATTTCCTAAGTATCGAACTTAGATATTACTTTTGAAGTATGGCACAAGTCCGAAATATCAGTTAAGACTTACCCATAAAATTTGGTGTCAATCTGAGTAGTTAAAGGGTGTTTTGACCCGTTAAAAGAAAATTAAGAACTTGAAGTTCAATGATTTGAAACATTGGGTTTTGGGGTTTGATTCCTCAATTTAGCGTTGTTTTGAGTGTTTCGAGGGTTTGAGTAGGTTCGCCTCGTGATTTCAAACTTGTCGGTATGTTCGGGCGGGGCTCGGGAGCCCCGAGCGTCAAATGGCCGAGGTTCGAGTGAAGTTGGAAACTTAGAAAATGAGTGAAATTGTTGCTTCTGTCATAACCACATCTGCGGTTCATGGACAGCAGAAGCGGGACCGCAGATTCGGTCGACTGATCGCAGAAAAGATAAGGGGTCAGGCTCTGGGAAACTGAAGAAGCGGCCCAGGGACCGCAGAAGCGGTTCTGCTCCTGCGACCCCTAGACCGCAGATGCGGTCCAGCCCAATCTTCCCAGTTTCGCAGAAGGGGCTCTCGTTTCGCAGATGCAGACCGCAGAAGCGGTCCCCTTAGCCGAGGAAGCGGAAATCGTTGGCAGTGGGCTTCATTTAATTGGAACTCAAGCTCATTTCTTCCACACTTTTCACAACACTTAGGCGATTTGGGGGCTTCCAAAGAGAGGGTTTCGTCATAGCTTCACAAGGTAAGTAATCTCCACCCGCCTTAGTCTAAATACATGTTTATTAAGTAGATTTTATTCTAAAAAACTAAGTAAAACTTAAGGGTTAGAGCTAGACCTAGGGGTTTTAATAAAATTATGATTTAACCACGTAATTTGCTATGTAATGGACTAGCAATCATATATTAGTTATCCTTAGGTGATAGAGAATAACTTCCTTCGAAAAAATCTCGTAATTCGGGCAAGTGGGCCTGGGGTTTGGATTTAGGAAAATTGTGGGAAGGGTTGGGAAATCATTTAAATAGTTAGAATTCAACCTTGTAAGCCTTTATTGACTAGTTCTTACTTCGTTTGATTAGTTTGGGATTGTTCGGCTTCGAATTAAAGACTTGGGCTCGTTCTTGGAAATTGGAAGTGCACTTTGGAGCGAGGTGAGTCTCCTTTCTAACCTTGTAAGAGGAAAATTTCCCCATAGGTATAATAAATAACAAAATTTCTTTATATGTGGGGGCTACATACGTACCAGGTGACGAGAGCCCGTGCGTAGCGACTATATGACAGTCCGGGTAGTTTAGGACCCTAAAGCATGTTATATGTGGAATATCTGTAATCTTGTTGGTTGTTGAATTGCTTAGATCCTATCGAGTTGGAACCTAGAATTCTAAAAGGATTCAATTTCATTTCCTTCTTGAATTATTAAAAGTGAAATTACTTATACTTGGAAGAACATGTATTTTTATATGTGCCTGCGTCGCATGCATGATTCACGAGCAGGGGGATTGTTTATTTACATTTTTACTGCGTCGCACGTATTATTCGCGAGCGGGGTAATAGATGCATCTATGGTTCGAGCCGTTCGACCCTGGGCAGTGCACGTTTACTTTTCTGTTTGATCGGGTCGTACGTTCCTCGGTGGTTATTTGTGTATGAGTCATATAGCTTCTACTTGTGGCTAAAATTTCAGATTTGTTTAAACATTTAAATATGAATGAACCCACTCTATGGAAGGTTAAAGGAAGAATTTCTATTTCATACTTGGAAATTTATTGACTTGAGTTATACCTGCTTATTAAATGATTCTCATTATTTCTTGACCTTAGTAAGTATCGAGTCGGCCTCTCGTCTCTACTTCATCAAGATTAGGCGGGATACTTACTGGGTACATATTGTTTATGTACTCAAATTATGCTTCTGTACTTAAATGTACAGGATTTGAAGCAGGTGGATCTGGACACTACTCTTGTGCGCATCAGTGAGCATCCTCGGGATTTCTACGGTGAGCTGCTTCTCTTTCATGCCGATCCGCAGCCGAAGAAGTCTTTCTCTGTATTTCTTTTCCATCTATCCTAATTCAGATAGTAGGATAGTATATTATTCTTTTGTGCATATTCCACTAGTTGCCTGTAGCTTGTGACACCAGGTTCTGGCAGACACGTTAATAGACATTTATTTTTGGGTTGTATAATCATTTTAATACATTATTTACCACTCTTGGACTTCACTTTAACTTTGAAAATCTATTATACTTAGTTTTTGGAAAAGTAAAATGCGAACTTAAATATACTTTCGCGTGGGCTGGCCTGACAAATGGTGTCGGGCGCCATCATGACCTATTATGGAAAATGGGTCATGACATATCCCGTCTAATCTCGAATAAGTAGAGACGAGAGGTCAACTTTGACACTTACTAGGGGTCATATATAAAATCAAGGATTTTCATAAAAATGACTTTAACTCAATAGCATGAGGTAAGTAAACAATTCTTATATTAATAGGAAATTTCCAAATTTGTTTTCGTCATTGATACATTTATCTCAGGACAGGGAGGCAATCATCTTTTATAGATTTGCAAGTCAAGCAATACAAGCAAGTGCAAACAATGCCGAGGTTGTACGGACCAATCCAATAATATTTAAACGGTGCACTACTAGAGGGTCGAATGGCACGAACCATAGATGCATCTATTTAACCTACTGAGGCGTTCGACCCGTTCCACAATAGATAAACACATTAAAGCAGTCATTTAAGAATTCATCAAGGAGCAATTATTCAAGAAAAATCAATTTTCCTTTTTAAAAAACAAGAAAAGATGTCTAGTCATTTAGAAATTCATTTATACGTTGATATGTTTTAAGAATTTTAAATTATCAACAAGATTGCAAATATTACAAGTAAAGCATGTGTTTTGGTCCTAGACTATCCGGTCTTAAGCATACTAGTATCTACATACGAACTCTCGTCACCTCGTGCGTACGTATCCCCCCACAAATAGAAGAACATATCCAATTAATTTACCTATAGGGACAATTCCCTCATAACAATTCCCCCAAGGCTCCAAAACTAGCCAAATAAGGGGTAAACAAATGAAAATACACCATAATACTCATAATAATTCAATTTATATAAAATCCCACGTGTCCTCATTCCGAAATTTGTCGAAGATAAAGTTTACCCCCCCCCCCCCCCCC
>MU715555.1:181364-227092 GCA_026770625.1 Nicotiana glauca | reverse complement strand
GTAAGTGATTCCAACCTCACTAACTAAAATATATAATTGGCTCTCAATTTCATGTCCAAAATCATGGTCAAAATCCAAGAATAAAAATTTCCTAGATTTTCTTCAAAAGCCCACAATTTCTACTAATTTATATGATTTTCCATGTTAAAATCTAGATATAATCCAAATAATTAACTTGCAATAGGTGGGAATCACTTACCTTGACATGGATGATGAAAATGGATCTCCAAAATCGCTCCTAGGTCGGCTCCCATGGAACAAATGAGATGAAAAGAGACAAATCTATTTCTTTACACTTATACACTGCCCAGACAACTCTTCTTAGCGTTTGTGTGACCCCCATCGCATTAGCGAAGAAGAAAATTCCCAAAACCATTTTCCAAACTCTTCTCAGACAGCCTCTAGTATAATGGCCATAACTTTTTATTCAATTCCAAATGACAAATGGTTTAATGTTTTGAAAATTAGACACCAATATATACAACTCTCATGCTTTGGTCATCTCCCAATTCCTTATAGATTTTGAGATATAAGCTGCCAAAGTCAGCCCTATAAAACATAAATTTCTTCATCATCTTCCCGGATAGCCTGTAGTGTACCAGCCATAACTTTTTGTATAGTAAATGCTTTACTTTTCTGAAACTAGATACAAAGGTCTATAACTTTTATTTTTAGATCATCCCAAATTCCTTATAGATTGATAGATATGAAACTCCAAAGTCATACCTGTGCAACAGAGATTTCCTTCTTCGCGAATGTAAGGTTCTATTCGTGAACGCAAAGAACAAAGTCCCTGAAGCCAAATCCTTCTTCACGAACGTGAGTGTCGTGACCCGGACTATCCATCCTCGAGAGTCGTGATGGTGCCTACTAGTAAAAGTTAGGCAAGCCGAGTGATATAGATTTTATTACCATTTTTCCTTAAGCTTTTAAAAATTTCAAATTAACATGCGATCAACAATGGAATAATAATAATAAAAGAAATGCGGAATATGAAATCTGATAATTTAACCAAATGCTAGTGCAAAAATCTAAAATACAACTCTACCCAGAACTGGTGTCACAATGTCACGGACCATCTACGAATATTACAAACAGTGAATAGAAAGATATAAGTTTGTCTCTGAAGTAAATAAAAACATAATAGAAAAGATAGAAGGGGACTCCAGGGCTTGCGAACGTCTGCAGGACTACCTCGGGTCTCCGCTGAACTGAAGGCAACAACCCTGCTATAGTCCAAAAGCTTCGGTACCGTGATCTGCGCACAGTGCAAAGTGTAGTATCAGCACAACCGATCCCATGTGCTGGTAAGTGTTGAACCTAACCTCAGCAACGTAGTGACGAGGCTAGGACAAAAATACAAATAAACATGTGCAGTAAAAATATATTCGGTAAATAATAATAATGGGAACTAGCAGTTAAGATTGGAAGGGAAAACATGCTGCGGGAAATATCAAGTACCAACAGAATCTTAGTAGAAAAGCATAAAAAATATCTTAAATTTCGCATCAGTAAGAATAAAGAAAACAGTAACGAATCAATATTCACTTTTATTCTTTATTGTTGCGGCGCACAACCCGATCCAAATTATTTAGTAATGTTGCGGCGTGCAACCCGATCCAAATCATATAATACTGTTGCGGCGTGCAACTCGATCCAAATCATATAAATCTGTTGCAGCGTGCAACCCGACTCCACTTGTCCTCCCTTATTACTCCGTGTTGCGGCGTGCAACCCGATCCCATATAATATTATTGCGGCGCACAACCCGCTCTATATATACAAATCAACACCAATAACTAAAAGAATTCGTACAAGGGAATAATGATATAACAACAATATCCTGATATAACTAGGATTCCCCATCCACTCTAAACGAGGTAAACCCAGCAAGGCTAAAGTCACAATCTTGGCATGACAGTCCAAGATAGCGTGGTAAGGTGATAACCAGTCCATCCCTAATATGACATCAAAATCAACCATATCCAAAAGTAACAGATCTACTCGGGTCTCAAAACCCCAATCACAACTATACATGAACGATGGACACGATTTACCATAATAGAATCACCCACTAGAGTAGACAAATATATAAAAGAGCACTAAAAGAATTACTAGGCATGGCCAAATACGGGGCAAAATAAGATGACACATAGGAGTATGTAGACCCTGGATCAAATAGAACTGAAGCATCTTTACTACAGACTAGAACAGTACCTGTGATAACTGCATTGAAGGCCTCAGCCTCGGGCCTGGCTGGAAAAGCATAACACTGGGGATAGGCCTTACCACTCTAAGCTACGTCCCTGGGATGGCCTCCTGCTGGCTGGCCTCCACCTCTAGCAACCTGACCTCCACCTCTAATTCCTCTACCTCCACCTCTAGAACCTCTACCCCCACCCCTAGTTGGCTGAGCCGGCGGCGAAACACTCGATGCCTGAACCATGGCACGAGAACCCTGCTGTTGTGACTGAACACCCACTAATCTCGAACAGGCCCTCCAGATATGACCATTCTCACCGCACTCAAAGCACCCACCTGAGTGATGCGGCTGAGGAAACTGAAACTGACCTTGATGGGCCGGCTGACCATGAGAATAGCTCTGAAGAAGAGGTGCTCTGATAGGAGCTGATGGTGCACGGTAAGACTTCTGATCAGAATACTGCACATGAGAACCACGACCACCTGGAGCATCATGAGAAGTCTGAAGTGCTGAATGAAATCACCGAGGAGGATGGGCCCTACCAAAAGAATCCCTGCCTCCAGATGAGGCACCACTGAACCTGCTTGAATTACGGGGCCTCTTGTCAGACCCCTAACACCTGCGATAGAACCATCTCAACTCCCATGGTCACATTGGCCGCATCCTGAAAAGAAATCTCGCTCCCAGTCTCCTTAGCCATCTACAATCGAATCGGCTGAGCGAGTCCCTAAATGAACCTCCTCACCCTCTTTCTCTCGGTGGGAAGTATAATAAGTGCATGACGGTCCAAAGCAATGAATCTGGTCTCGTAAGGAGTGACGATCATAGAACCCTACTGGAGACATTCAAACTTCCTTCGATAGTCCTCCCTCTAAGTGATAGGAAGAAACTTCTCCAGAAATAGATGAGAGAACTGATCCCAGGTCAAGGCAGGCGACCCAGCTGGTCTAGCCGAACAATAGTCCCTCCACCAAGTCTTGGCGGAATGTGACAGATGAAAAGTAGCAAAGTCATCCCCATTAGTCTCCAATATCCCCATGTTCCGAAGAACCTCATGACAGCTGTCTAAATAATCCTGGGGATCTTATGGAAATGTACCACCATAAGCAGTAGAACAGCTTGGTGAACCTGTCCAATCTACACAAAGCATCAGCAAACATAGCTGCTCCATCACCTATCGAAGCTACTACAGCCGGCTGAACTACTCCAATTGGCTGAGCCAATAGAATCTGAAATTAGGGAGCCATCTGCTGTGTAGTGCGGGTAGCGAGAGTCTGTGCTCCTCCCCCATCCTGAGAAACGGCTGGTGCTACAGGAAGTAAGCCTACCTAGGCGACACTCTCCATAAGGCCCACTAGATGAACTAGAGCATCTTGGAGTATTGGGGTAACAATAAACCCCTCTAGGACCTGCGCTGGGCCCACCAGGACTGTCTGGGTCGGAACCTCATAATCAAACTCTACCTGAGGCTCTGCCACTTGTGCTGCTGCTCTAGGCTGAGCTCTGACCCTGCCTCGGCCCCTAGCGCAGCCTCGGCCTCGTCCTGTGCCCCTTATGGGAGCTGTTGCTGGGGGCTCGGGCTGTTGATCAGTGGATGAAGAAGACTTGTTCTCACCATCTGCGAAAGAACATAGTAGAAATTTAATTAGCATTGAGAAACTGAACCTCACGACAGAGATGATATAAGTGAAACTTTTCTAACTCTGTAGCCTCTGGGGAATACGCACAGACGTCTCCGTACCAATCCCTCAGACTCTACCAAGCTTGTTCGTGAATTGTGAGACCTAAGAAACCTAAAGCTCTGATTAGATGGCGCCTACTCGCGAAAGCTAGGCAAGCTGAGTGATATAGATTTTATTACCCATTTTCCTTAACCTTTTAACAATTTCAAATTAAACATGCAATCAACAATGGAATAATAATAATAATAAAGAAATGCGGAAGATGAAATCTAATAATTTAACCAAATGCTAGTGCAAAAATCCAAAATGCAACTCTACCCAGAATTGGTGTCACAATGTCACGGACCATTTACGAATGCTACAAATAGTGGTTTGAATAGAAAGATACAAGTATGTCTCTGAAGTAAATAAAAACATAATAGAAAGATAGAAGGGGATGCCAAGGCATGCAGACGTCTGCAGAACTACCTTGGGTCTCCGCTGGACTATGGTCCAAAAGCTCCGAAACCGAGATCTGCACACAGTGCAGAGTGTAGTATCAGTACAACCAACCCCATGTGCTGGTAAGTGTCGAGCCTAACCTCGACGAAGTAGAGACGAGTCTAGGACAAGACTACCAAATAAACTTGTGCAGTTAAAATATATACAGCAAATAATAATAACGGGAACTATCAGTTAAAGATGGAAAGGGGAAACATGAAACCTCAGTATAAAATCATAAAAAAATATCTTAAATTTCTCATCAGTAAGAATAAAGAAAATAGTAATGAATCAATATCCACTTTTATTCTTTATTGTTAAGGTGCGCAACCCGATCAAAATCATTTAATGTTGTTGCGGCGTGCAACCCGATCCAAATCATATAATACTGTTGCGGGATGCAACCCAATCCAAATCATATAACTCTGTTGTGGTGTACAATCCAACCCCACCTGTCCTCCCTTATTACTCCATGTTGCAGTGTGCAATCCAATCCCATATAATATTTTTATGATGCGCAACCCGATCCAAATATACAAATCAACACCAATCACAAAAAGAATCTCAACAATGGAACAATGATATAACAACAATATCCTGGCAAGGGAAATAATATCACAAGCAATGACATCCCGACAAGGGAAATAATATCCTAACAATAACATCCCGACAACGTAATCAATTACAACCAATCCAGTTTCCACAGTTAATTCACAAAATAGACCTCAACCTGAGCCAATACTTTACAATTGCAAATTACTAAGAATTCCTTATAAATCTTGTACAAAAATTGCTAACTATCAAGTTAAGCATGATCAATACATAATAAAATCACAACAAGTGTGAATACAAGACTCACGGGCATGCCTGACACCGACTTATAGGTACTCGTCACCTCACCTATATGTCGTACTTGACACTAGCACATAGTAATTAAGACACAACACCTATTCCCTTAAGCTAAGGTTAGGCCAAACACTTACCTCAACTTCCACGACCAAACTCAAGCCTCAAGCACCGCTTTCATTTACATTTTGCCTCCAATTTAATTGTATCTAACTCAAATCAATTTAACAACATCAATTAATGCTAAAGAATTCAACCCCAATGCTAAATTATAGGTTTTCTATCATTTTTCCCAAAAAGTCAAAAATTGACCTCGGGCCTGCTTACTCAAAACTCGAGGTTCGGACCAAAACCCGATCATCCATTCACCCACGAGCTCAAATATGCAATTAGTTTCGAAATTCGACCCCAAAATGAGGTCTAAATTCTAACTATTCAAACAACTCTAACTCTACCTACATTCCCAATTTCTACCATGAAAATTCTTTACTTTTGATTAAAAAGTGATGAAAAGCGTTGGGTAATTGAAAGAGTAGAGTTTATAATTGATTACCAACATTTTGGGGATGAATTTGTGCGAAGAAAATCGCCTCTAAGTCTTGGGAGTTTGAAAAAAAAGGAAAGTGGGTTCTGCCCATTTTGAAATCTATTTTAAAAAGACTGGGCAGGCTTTTTTCGCGTTCGCGATGGGCCTGCCGCGTTCGCGATGGTTCAGGACCAAATGGACTTCGAGTTCGCGTTGGATTTCCCGCGTTTGCAGAGCTTTAGCTCCTCAGGCCTTTGCGTTTGCGGTCAAAGGGCCGCGTTTGTGTAGAGCAAATCGAACTCCCTCCCCCATGCCTACTAACCCTATGCGTTCGCATGAGCCAAAACGCGTTCGCGAAGGGTAAACCCCCAAAGCTTTGCGTTCGTGAGGAACAAACTGACACCTGAGGAAATTTGCCTTACGCGTTCATGAGTGGAGCCACATGAATGCGAAGAACAAAATCACTGTGCACCTGCAACAGCTATGACAACAGAAATTTTAAGTCTAAAACATCTCGAACCCCATTCGAAACTCACCCGAATCCTCGGGGCTCCAAACCAAACATGCACACTAACTTAAAAACATCATACAGACTTACTCGTGCGATCATATCACCAAAATAACACCTAGAATGTCAAGTTTAGCATCAAAATCAAAGAAAACTCTCAAGAACTCTTAAGTTTCAAATTTCACAACCATGGGTCCGATTCACGTCATATGAATTCCGTTTCTTACCAAATTTTACATGCACAACTTAAATACCATATAAGACCTGTACCATCAAACTCAATCACATTCAAATTTCCAAAAACTTTTATAATTTCAGTTAAATAATTTTTCTTCAAAAAATCATTTCTCGGGCTTGGGACCACGGAATTCAATTCCGGGATTACGCCCAAGTCCAATATTTTTCTACGGACCCTCAAGGACTGTCAAATCAGTGATCTGAGTTGGTTACCCAAAATGTTGACCGAAGTCAACTTAAATTTAATTTTAAAGGCCAAATTGGCATTTTTATCAAATTTTCACATAAAGCGTTCTAGATATACACCCGGACCACGCACGCAAATCGAGGTAAGCTAAAAGGAGGTGTTTAAAACCTCGGAGCACAGAATTAACTTGTAAATCAAGTGATAACCTTTTGGGTCATCATAACGAGAGGATCCTTGTGAACGTGAAGAACAACACCAGACAGCAACATCAGCTATTGCAAACCAGCCCGAAATTATCTGAAACCAGCCCGGAAAACACCTGAGGCCCCCGAGGCCCCATCCAATCACACAAACCAGTCCCATAACATAACACAGACCTGCTCGAGGCTTAAAATCATATCAAACAACATCAAAATCATGAACCGCACCCCAATTCAAACTTAATGAACATTAGAATTTCTACATCCAATGTCGCAACCTATCAAATCACGTCTGATTGATCTCAAATTTTGTACACAAGTCACATTCGACATTACGGACCTACTCAAACTTTCGGAATTGGATTCCGACCCCGATATCAAAAGTTCCACTTCCGATCAAACTCCTCAAAAACCTTCAAATTTCTATCTTTACCCAAATGACTCCACAATGACCCACAGACCTCCGAATTCACTTCTGATCGCGCTCCGAACACCAGAGCTATTCCTAGACTCAGAATCCCAAATGAAAACTGATAACACTGAAATACACTTCAACCCAAACATATGAAATTCTTCCCAAAATGCTAACTTCCATAATAGGTGCTTAAATGTTCCCGGGTCTTCCAAAATTTGATCCGGACATACGCCCAAGTCTGTAATCATCACATGAACCTGGTGGAACCTTTGAATCCCGATTCCATGGTCGTTTACTTGAAAATCCGATCTTAGTCCATTCTTTCAACTTAAAGCTTCCAAAATGAGAATTCTCTTTCCAAATAAACTTTGAACTTCTTAAAATTCAATTTGAACCATGTGTACAAGTCATAATACCAGAAGTGAAGATGCTCATGTCCTCAAACTATTGGACGACGCGCTAGATATCAAAATGACCGTTCGGGTCGTTAGACTTAAAAAGCTCAAAATATTGAATAGAAAATAACTCTACTATTCCCTCCATCTCATATTATCTGTCATGATTCTCTTGTACACGTCCCTTAAGAAAAATTAATTATGATGAAATTGTGACTACGTTACCCCTATTAGGTAGTGTTGCTTTGAACACGGGAAAAGGTTTCATTATGGCCGAAGCAAGCTAAGAAGAGAAATGCGGGGAATCTAGAATTATCCATTTACATGTACAGTACTAGCGAATTTTGAGTTTGAGTTTATGCACCGGCGACAAAACATATATTTTCACAATTAAATTATTTCAAAGGTAATAATATCTTACAATCCATATATTCACGTGTTAAATAACGTCGTAAGTTAGTTGACGTAAATCATAGAAGAGATTATCTTTGAAATGATAAGAAGTTAATCTTATTGGTCTTAAATGATACAAGGGTGTATAAGAGTGGTTACTAAGTATAAAAAGTTAGAAGTTAAATAAATCAAGGATTTTCTAACCCGTATTTTCGGGTAAAACTAGAGGTGCTTAATATGATAAGGAGGTCATTTTTAAGGTATTTGAATCATATAATATCTATATCATAAGTCTTGAATTCAAGCGATTAATGAAACAAAAGTCGATAAAAGTTGTCGCAACTTATGTTCTCAATTTTACTTAAAGTTTAGGTCTAATGTTACTAAGTTTTTCTTTCAATGTACTTGGTATTACGAGGTTATCCACCCCAAAAATTGAATATCTATGAGTCTAGTTTTTAACGCATTAAACCGTTCATCGATACGGCATTGGAGTAGAGAGATATTTACGTTTTTGCGAGACTGCGCAAACAACTCTCTATGGAACCTACTTAAGCGGTTGAGATATATGGATATACATGAGACGCCTAAAGACCATTTGAACTAATTATTTTTTACTCTATTCTTCAGACCCTAGAAACCTAAAAACTTTCTCGCGTGATCCAAGACCCAAACAAAGGGAAAACAACACAAATCAAGTGTGGGGAATTCCGTGGGACTAGTGACTTTCTTGTTCTTCTTGTTGTTGCTGATTTTGGCATGGTTCCAGATTGCATGGGATTTTTTAAAAGTGTTTTAAGTTGTATAAAATACTCTCCAAAGGTTTTCATATCAACCCTAGGTGATTTTAAGTCTTCCAATGTGATTCTAGTGCCGAGAAACCCAAATTGGTTGCTAGTTTCACTTCCTTGTTCTTGTGGATGCATTGAAAGGATATTTCATGGTGAAGTAAGCTCAAATTGGAGTTGTTATATATGTGTAAAGGTAAGGAACCTATTTCTCTACATGTATTTAAGCTTATCCAAGTTCCGGCTAAGTCGTTGAAGCTAAAACTTGTGAGGTATCTATCAAAAGGCTTGTTAGTATTGTTGTTGATTAGTGGATTATTTTGGGAGGCTTAATATATTTATTATTGATGTTATTTGATCTGTTTGGTGATTGTTTTAACTTGTGGGAAGTTATATAAATAAGGGAGGTGATGTCCGTTTCATCGTAAAATAGGTTGCGGTTGATATATACTAGTTACGACACTTAAACAATAACGATAATATCATTTCTTTTATTGTAGACTAAGGAGCCGAGAGATCTGCATAGCTTGAGGTTGGGAATTAAGTATATACAAGGTATGCGGGGCTATCTATTTCTTTCTTTTGCATGACTCCAATTGTACATAATTTAACGAATGAGCTTCCAAGATACTCCCTCTTGGAAGCTAGTAGTACTCACATTGTTTCCCTTCTTATGAAAAGGTTGATGTTGATGTTTCTTCTCTTATTCTTAAGTATTAAATGTTGTTGGTATTTCCTGATTCCTATAACATTCATGATAACGAATTAGGTATAATAATGTATACGGAGGTTATTGACCTTACGTCACTCCGAAAGATTTAGAACGTGATCCTATGAGTCCGACATATATATATAAAATCTGTGTGTGTGTGTGTGTCTATTCTACTCTACCGAGCCGCACTATAGTTGGCCGGGTACGGCACCTATTGTGAAACTACTGATCAGTTGGGTATTACCGAGATCCACGTGGTCGGGTACGATTCTACCGAGCCTTATGATGGTCAGGTATATTTTTACTGAGCCTATTACAGTCGGGTACGATAGGATGATGATTTTGCCCACAGAGGCGTATGTTTTTAAAGGTGTGTGTATGTGTGTGTATGTATGTATGTATATGTGTGTGTATATATATATATATGTGTGTGTGTGTGTGTGTGTGTGTGTGTGTGAATGTATATATCATGCATTTCATATGAGTCGTCCTCAAAATCACTCAGGTATAACATGTTGTATATTCTATATCTCTCTTTACATTAATGCTCTTATTTATCCTTCTTGCCTTACTTACTCATTACTTTATTCATACTGGTGTCCCTTTTATTTGTGGACGTTGCATATCGTGCTACAGGTCCTGATAGATAGGTAGACGAAGCTCTTCCACCACAGTAGGCTGCCCAGTTCAGTAGTTACATACGAGATCCCTTCTCCTAACGTCTCCTGTCTTAGTGTGCATTTTTGTTGTAGACATTATGGGTATATCGGGGGTCTATTCCGGTATTGTTACAACACTTATGTTCCTTTAGAGGCTCATAGATAGGTTGTTGATACCCAATTTTTCCTCGTATATTTTTTAAATGTAAAATACTTTCAAAATAATATATATATATATATATATATATATATATATATATATATATAAAAGCATGTCCAAGTATTTTATTATTTTTTTAATTTTTAAAAAAATTTTAAAACAATTTGTTACCCTATTTTAATAGTATAAAATTAATAATTATTCCTAAAAAATTATCATTTTGTTGATTCAGTTATTGTATTCTGATATTTATATAAAATATAGATAAGGTAATTTTTATGCATTTCTACAAATTTATTTAGTAATTTTAAAGCTAAATTGCATACAATTACCATTTTAGCCTATTTTGAGATTTAATAACATTTTATAAGTATGAAATTGGTTCTGATATTTTTAGTGTAGAATTTATATATTGTTAATTAATTTAGCACCTTTAATTTATTTTTTGAAATTATTTTACCATTTTTTATAAAATAAAAAGAGAAAAACGGCTATTTAAAATCTAGCCCTATCTTGTTTCCTTTATAGCCCAAATTAATTCCCCCAATTAACCTAATTTCAAACCCCAAATGACCGGCCCAATTTCTAAAATTGTTAGGCCCCGTGAAAATTTTCACTCAAAACCCGAACCTCGTAGTGCCAAGTTAGGGCCAGGTGTTAGAAACTCATAAGCTCGTCGCGACTCAGACCCTTTGAGATGATCTATGCATTTAAAAATAAAGAATCAAGTTTCTTAGAAAAGTGCAAATATGTAGTCTAGAATGTGGTCGCATACCGGGCATGCGGATCGCATTTCTGCCGCAGAGTGAGTCAATGTGTTAGCTAATTAGAGGTTAAAAATGCGGTCCATTATGTGATCGCATAAACAATATGCAGACCGCATAGTCGTCGTATAATTTCCTTAGGATTTTGTGAAGGTTAGTTCTGCGGTGCATTATGCGAATGCAGAACGGGTATGCAGACCGCATGTCCGTCGCATACCCAAATAGAATGTTCAGATTCTAGGAGCCTTTTTGCGGTCCAATCTGCGGCCCACATTTCCACTTTGCGATCGCAGATCCGACTCGGGGCTCCAATTTTCTAATTTTTAACCTGACCCCCTTCCAATCATTATATTCGGTATTATGGCTCATTTTGAGCATTTTTCTAAGCATTTCTAGAGTGACAGAGAGGGGTCTTTGATAGGGAAAGTTCTCCCCATCAAATTACTCCGTGAAACCTTGTTAAATCGTTGAAGATAATCAAGTGAAGACAACTAAATCTTCATCCCAAGAGGTAAGGCTTCATCTCCTCAGTTTTATTTCTGCACCCAGCTATAAGGGGTCACGGGAGGTAATTCATGGGTATAAGAATTGATTCCTTGCATGCATAACAAAACTTAGGGTATTGGGAGCTAGTAAACTAAAAGGGGAGCCATTGGGGTATATAAGGATAGAAATTTCTCTCAAAAAGGGCCTACGATCATCATGCACCTTTAGTGTTTGATATTATGCTCGAACCAAGCTAGAATCTCAATCTCGTCTCTAATTCTCGGATTAATTTTTAATTCTTACATAATAGATCGAAGTGATAAGAGTTCCGGAAATTGGTAAAGAGTAAAGAAAGCTATATTGAGTTATGTATGGCTAAAACCCCCTTTTATTAGAAATTGAGCTCCGTTGGCATTTACAAAAGTGTGGTAAGATTTGAGTTAGTTAATGTATTGATTGTTATTGCGCCTTAATTGATTTGCAATTATATACACATATACTTGAAGAATGTGACCCAATGTGAGTAATGTACCATTCATGATAGTTAGAGAAGTATGAGGAATACAATTGTGTGTTGAAGTGCTTAGGCTATAAGCCAAGATTGAACCTGAGAATTTATTCATGCTAGATATGTGCTCATTTACCTGTAATTGCAACTTGAATTACTCTTGTACGTGCTTATGATTACCAATTCGCAAGACGAATATTGAAAATGGAAAATGATATGATAATGGTAGCCCTAAGTGCTAAGGGATTGATATGGTATAAGTGAAATAAAGATTAAGATGTCATAAATGAGAAAGGAACAACGCCTAGGTAAGGCGGCCTAGCCGATCGGAATGTGATCGGACACCATGCCGCACACATGGTGGTAATGTGCTGATATTGAATTCCGGGCAAGGGAAATGAACTAGTGATTGAGATATATGCCTCCAATGAGGCAACCTAGCCGGTCGGGTCGTGATCGGACTCCGCTCAAGGTATCGGTGGTATTGAAAACAATGATGAACGTATGAAAGAAATGCCACAAACTAAGTTATGGAGATAATGTGAAAGATTATTTGATATGTATATTTTACTTACTCATGAAATTTCTTGTACTTACTTGATAGTTCTTTCTAGTAAAATGGTGTTTAGTTATACATACTAGTACTATTCCACGGTACCCCTTTTACCGGGGGAGCTACATTTTTAAATGAATGTAGGTGGCTCCATAATGGATAATGCTGATCGTGCGTAGCGGAGAATCCTTCTTCTCAAATATCTTGCTGAGCCCCTTCTTCCTTCAAGGGGTTGTATTGTATATTTTTGTTATTTTTGTGTACGTCCATTTTGAGGTATAGCCGGGGCCTTGTTGACGGCATTGTCGTACTTATTTTTGTATCCTTAGAGGCTACGTAGACATATGTGGGGGTCACATATGGGTGTTGTGGGGGCTCATAAACTATGCTGTAATTATAAAACTCCTACTTTATATAAATTGTAACCTTATGAGAATTTCGAAAACTAACTTAAACTACGCATTTAGCTTGTAATATGGAATGAACTATCATAGTTGAATATACTACCTTTACTTGCCTAAATAAAAAGGGAAACATGGTTATCTTATTAATGAAGAGTGGGTTAGGAGGTGTGTCTTAAGGCTTGCTTGGTTGGGTTCACCCGATCGAGCGCCGGTAGCGCCTCCCGAAGTTAGGGCGTGACAAAAATATCCACCCCTGACCCAACTAATCTAACCTTCCCAGCCTTCCCTTTTGATCTAGGCCGTTGATCATTTTGATCAACGACCACAATCCTTCCTTTGCTTTTTTAATTTACAAACACCCAACCCTAAATTCATTTCCCCTTAACCCGGTGCCCTTGAAACCCCTCACCTCTCTCAGGTTCTCTCGAACCTTCCTTATCCCTAGCTGCCTCTAATCGCTCCCGCCTCGAAACCACCGGAATCCATGGTTTCTCTGGCCATGGGAGTCTTATCCTCACCTCATATTGCTCTTATACACTTGGTACTCGAAGGTTCGAGGTCTGACCTCGAAGGTGTTCATTCAGATCTTTGCAAACTAAAGGTTCTATGGCCATCTCCGACCTTGCTCTGGCATACATTGGTGTTTTGAGCCTGGTTCTGACTTATCCAACTCCGATCGAACCTTTTCCAAGCCTTTCTCATTCTAGGGTTCTTCTGAAACCCTGACTATTTGAGGTTCTCTCCTATTTTTCTTAGATCTATCACGTATCTATGCTTTACTTGGGTTCTTAAAAGATTTCCCCAATTTTCTTTTCAAAAAACTACTTTTAAAATCACTTCTCTTCGATTTAGGGTTTTCTGAAAGACTCAACATGTTTATCCGACTTTTCTTTTCCCTATCTTCGTGTGTATTTGTCTATGTTGTGCTCTCATGTTCCTTTCTACCACACATGTTCTTCTGTGCTTCTATATTTTTGTTTTCCTACTGTGTTTCTATACCATGCTCACATGTTTATCGCACTATGTTTTCCTATGTGCTCTTTTGCTATACTTTTAGTGTTCTTGTGTTCTCTTACTGTATTTCTTTTACTAAGTTCTTATGTATCTTTGTTTGCCTTCCGCTGAACCATGTTGAGTTTCTAGAAAAGACCTTCTTAAAATAGGTGTCTCTACTGTATTCTTGGGTATTTTAGTATTTCTCTCTCCTGAACCTTGGTTAATTTCTTCTACTATATCTTCTACTGTGTTTACTGTTTTCTCTTCTACTGAACAATGTTTAAATCCCTTCTGAAAAGTTTTCCTTAAACATGTTTCTTCTACTACCATGTTGTTATCTCATTGTGCTTTGAGTTAGTTCCTTCACTCTGTTTGCTTTGAATTTTCTATTATATTTGCTTGTCTTCTCATGATATTCTGAAAAGAGATCGCTGAGCCTATTGCTTCCTCACCTCTGTATTTGATTCAAGGTGGAAACCCTAGAATTTAGAGGTTCTGTCGAGGTTTGATCATGTGATTGAACTAGGGCTTATTTCAGAACCCTTGACTCTTTCAGAATAACTTTTGAGCCTTTGAACTAAGTCTGAATTTCTTTGTTTGCATACAATTCTGAACTTTTTAATTTCTTCTACACTAGGCTTTTCCACTGATTGGCATGACAGTTCTTTCATGTTTAAACATGTCTGTACGCTTTTATTAGTGATGAATCTTTCTTCAAAAAGGGTTTCCATCTTGTGATTGATTCAGAATCCCTTTTACTAGGTCTAATTGATTGTTACTGATTTTCCTTAAGTTAAAATCTTCCTAGCTTTCTGACTTGATTCATTCATACAAAATTTTTGACTTATGATTGCTTAGCTATCAATTGATTTCCTTTCCTTAAATTGTATAACCGTGTACTGTCAATACTTTGTCCTTAAATACACCTCTATGCATTTACCCCTGTTTTACTGCTTTGAAAAGTGTTTGATTAATCCATTTCCTTAATTAGTTTTTCCCGTTTGAAATGATAATCCCTTAATTAAAGGGAAACCGTGTGTAATTGATTTTCAAACTATTTTCTTACCTATTTCTGCTTGCTTTCTACACAATAAAAGGACACGACCCTTTTGCACTTACAACAAGAAGACACACACTTCAGACTTCAGACTTCACACTACAATCTCACAATTCTCTTCTAAAACTCATAGCATTTTGACTGCCTATTTGCACTTTGGCTTTACAAGACTACTACTTTCTTTTGCTTGTTTCCTTGAGACTGGTATGTTCTAGTTTTGGTTTTAGCATCATCCCAATGTGTTTACTTACAGCCTTTACATCCATATCTATTTACTGTTTATGTGGAGTTAAATGTTAACTAGCATGTTAATTTCCTTTCATCTGTTTCTATTGTGAATCCCTGCACCCCTGTTTCCCTCTATGTGCTTTGAGTTGTAGTTCAGAACATGGCAATATTCAAGTTATTGTTCATATTTGGACATGATCCCTTAGGGGATCCTAACTCCCAAAACAATATGTTCTAACGGGCTGGTGGGGTGTGCCATCATTTTCTAGTGCTGAGTATGACCATTAGCCTGTCTTTGCCACCCCCTCCCCCTTTTCCTCTTTTCAGAATTCCCACTCTGCACTTATACTTATTCCTAGTTTCTAAGTTCTGCCCCCCTCCTGTGAGCCTTCCCTTGGGACCTTGAGTTCCCTCTGAACTTGGACACTTGAGGGATGGCCCTTCCACACTGCACTATGACCCAATCCTGCAATGTATTTGGGTGTGAGCACCAACCGGAGTCCATTTGAGGCTCTTAGGGAACTCTGAAACATCCCAAATGAGAGAAAGGCTTTGGATCTTGATCTTTAGAGTTGATTTACTTCATGCTTCAGACAGGAAGTCTGGATCAGGCTCCCCTTGGTTGTAATTTAATTTTTCTGATGTAGTTTCTTCATTTTATTTTTTTGGATTGTAATAATTTTGTAATAAACTTCTAGGGTGATTAGTAAAAAGGGAAGGGTAACCATGCATGAAAAGGGGTAGATATCATGCTCATAGGGAATTACTACACTTCTGTATTCATGTATCCTACCTACAGCTTTGTGCGCCTGCATCCACATCGATATCATGTCTATAGGTTTATGCATCCATATAGATACCATGTCTATAAGGTTTCTGCACTTCTGCACCCTATAGAAACCATGTCTATAGGTTTATGCATCCATATAGATACCATGTCTCTAAGGAATTCTGCATTATCACATGTAGATACCATGTCTATAGGTTTCTGCATCATCACATATAGATACCATGTCTATAAGTTAACCAGAAATCCAGACTCTACATATGCATTGATCACTAGGCAAACCTGTTTATATGATTAAAAACTAACAATATTTAGATATCGTGCCCATAGGATTTCTGCACTCTTAATACGCTTGTAAAAGTGTTTAAAGTTATAACGCCTAGAAAGCATGCCTATAGGAATTATCATAAACCTGAATCGTTCATTCGCTTATAGGTCTAAAATCAGTAACGATAATGCTTAATGTATGCAGAAGTTGTGCTCTTTTACCAAAACTCGCCTTTCCCGGTTAATTGACATCTTCTTTTCCTAAGTCAACATACTTCTTTTCTGAAATTAATATATATTATGCCTATAGGTTTTGTTTAACACTTAGGCAAGCCATAAGGTAAACTTGTAAATTGAATCAGATTCTTAGCTAGAACCAGCAGGCAGGCCTGATTCGGATTTCTTATTTGAAATATGTAATAGATCATTCTGCCACAAATTTTAAGTTTAAATAGGCCCTAATCAGTACGTGTAAGACAAGCTAAACTATATGCTTCTCTTTGGTTTTTAAGGAGGTTTATTTGAGCCTTTCTATCTGCTATGTGCTTCTCCCTATATTTCCTACATATGTGTTTTTGATTGTCGCCTTAGTATTTTGTCCTTTGAAACTATAAAGCCTCATACCCCTTCCCTCTAGGATTAGTAGTCCAAATACCTTCGGGACTGATAGGATTGGGATGGGTAGTCGCATGCGATAAGTAACGAGACTATTCTGCGCTTTAATACTTTAACGAGGTAGGAAAGGGTAGATATGGATATGATGACCACACGATAACACCACATGTATAAGTGGTTACCGGGTGTTGTTTGGGGTGATCCATATTATTTATAAACCTAGGACCCCCTCCCCTTTACTTTTTTATTTTATTCAGAATTTCAAAACTGTTTTTTCTCAAATTTCAGCTTCTTTTCTTTAATTCCCTTTAACTTCAATTACTTGCAATAATTATGTGAAAAAACCCCCCTTATATTTGAAACTCTTACTTGTCTATTTGTTGTTTGCACTTAAAGTCACAATTATAGTATGGCCGGGAACCACACTAGTGGATCTCGAGGGGTGCCTAACACCTTCCCCTCGTGATAATTTCGAGCCCTTACCCAATCTCTAGTTTTCTAAATCAAAATTCTTCTTAGTGTCCTAATGCACTTTAATCACTAGGTGGTGACTCTTTAGTCCCAATTCCTAAAAGGGAACGAGTTGTCCTCCAAAATGTCATAAGCCCGATTTCGTGAGAAAAAGGGGGCGCGACAGCATGACGACTCTGCTGGGGAAAATCTTTAAGGCTTTTACCATTTCATGATATTTGTGACTTTATGCTTCTTTATATGACTTCATTTATTTTAATGCCTTTATGTATTTATTTCCCTCTTCTACTTCGAAACTGACTTGGCTCTCTGTTTCTTTCCTTTATTTCTCTTAATGCTTTCCTTTACCACTTTCCTTTAATATTATTATAAATTATGAGAAAATGATGTAATTATTACCTTATGAACGTGTAAATACGTGGAAACTTGTTTGATTATTGTAATTGCATATTCAATATCATATTCCACTCGTGCCAAACAAAATACCATAGCAACGCTATTAATGAGTGGTTGCGCCCTTTCGATATTATCACCCTCTAAATCCAGCAAAGGCATATTTGCGGTAAAACCAGTCGATCAACGGTGTAGTCGACGGTTTTGTGCCTTTTCTCTCTTGAGTTGTCCGCTCAAGGGTACCAGTCTAATACCCCATAGAATTCTTACTCTATTTAAAGGTGCATGCATCACTATCAAACCTTGCCGAGTCAATTATATTGTCCGCATAATGACTCTTTAAGATAACCTTGTCCAAAGTCCATTGGGTTTTCTTGAAACCCAAACAGACAATACCACGTTCCGTGCATTTATTTGGAGAACTAAATGCTTTGATGCTAAATTGTTGATATTAAATAATCGAGTCTGGTGGGGCAGGGTCTAACCCTTTTGTTTCGTAGAAAATGAGGAATGAGGTCCCCAGTTTCGGTATAATTAGCACACCCCTACTCTTGCTAGACTGGTGGAGGAGACTTCCATCAAATGACCAAATCAATGAGTGTAAAGAGAGGGCCGCTTTGGAATATCTGGAATACAGTCTGCTGGAATTGGAAGGAAAGGTGAGGAGACTGCTAGAACTCTGAGGGAAATGAAGGAGAAAGCCTGGCAAAGGCATTTTTACTAGTAAACCTACGCGAGCTAGAGGATTTGATCAACGAAAGCATTCAATCTGAGGAAGGTCCTTTTGGGACCAAATAGATAGGAGTTTTCTGTTTCCGCTTTATAAAATGTAATAAGGCCGATGGCCATTAGTGACATTTTATTTCCTATTATTTAGTGTCGTTTTGGGGTTCGTCTTATATTTTATCAATAAAATGAGGCATTTAGCATTATAAGTTCTCCAAATCAATTTGTCATTAGCCCTACCTCGGCCATAAAGAGGTTCCCCAATTTAGGACATGATTTTATGTTCTTCCACTATGTGTTTAAATATCGCAACATCTTTTCTTATAATCCTCACTAACTTGTTACCTTTTTTGTTTTTACTTTTGTTTTAGTCCCCTCCCCAAAGGTTAGTTCGTGCACTCTGGCATCATCATCCTACTCCACAAGATCCAAGGGGCATCCACCCACTCCTCCTCCTAGTCCCATCAGAAGCAAGAACAAGGGAAAGATGGAAGATTGGAGCAACATCAGAAAGGAAAACTCGATTGAACGAGTAGAAATCACTCAGGGTACTCAGGTCTCCAAAGAAAGTGCATCCAACTCGAGCAAAAACTGTTGAAATTTCAGGAGGAACTGGACCAAGTTCGGAACTTGGCAAGCTTATCATTTTCCCTCACCACCCCGGATATCAGTTTCCCAGATGATCAAAACCCCACACCTCCACAAAACATCTCGAAACCATAAAACTATCCCGCTCCTCAGCATCACTGCAATACTGTCCACACTTCCAACAATACCCCACTGCTCATCCCGGAACCTTTGAACTCCAGAAATGACCATCTCCACACTCACCATAACACCCCTATCTATGTGAAACCATACCACACTCCATTCAACCCATCTCAAGCATACTTGAGTCTTATGATAAAGACGTACGTATCAGGAACCTGGTAGAAGAACTAAAGAAACTGACTAGCCGAATCCAGGGCGTCAAAGGAAGCAAGGGGATTGAGGGGTTAAACTACGAAGACCTCTGCATACAACAAGATATCGAAATTCCTGAGGGGTACAAACCTCCTAAGTTCACGATGTTTGATGGCACAGGGGATCCTAGAGTTCATTTGAGAACATACTGCGACAACCTGGTCGGAGTAGGGAAGGACGAAAGGATTCGAATGAAACTTTTCATGAGGAGCCTGAAAGGAGATGCTCTTTCTTGGTACATTAGCCAAGCCCCGAAGAAGTGGTTGAACTGGGTGAGTATGGCATCCGACTTCATGGATAGATTTAGGTTCAATACGAAAAATGCACTAGATGTGTTTTACACAAAGAAACATTAAGAAATTTAAAGAAGAAACGCAAAGAAACATTCCACGAGTATGCCACTCGTTGGAGATCAGAGGCTGCTAAGGTCCGACCTGCTTTAGAGGAAGAACAAATGAATAATTTTTTCATTCGGGCCTAGGATCCGCAATACTATGAAAGATTGATGTTGATCGAGAATCATAAATTTTCTGACATCATCAAGCTAGGAGAAAGGATCGAGGAAGGTATCAAAGGTGGTATGGTTACGAACTTGGAAGCCTTGCAAGCTATCGATAAGGCTCTATAGTCCGGTGCTACATCCAAGAAAAGGGACGTAGGCGCCATAATGGTTGCACAGACAACTAAATCACCTGTCAAATACCAAAATTATCCAATGCCTTCACTTACATATCAGCCCACTCCAAATTACCAAACACCCTCACCTTCCTACCAAACTCCACCGCCTGCTTATCAATCACCTCCACCTCCTACATACCAACCTGGTTCACCTAGATATTCCCAGCCTGCACACGTCTACCAAGCTTACAACACCCAATAATCCCACTATCAATCACCTCCCACTCACCAAAACTTTCCTAGAACTCGACCAAATTTCGACCGCAGACCTCCCAAACAGTACACCACCATTGCCGAACCAATCGACCAACTATACGAAAGGCTCAAAGTTGCTAGATATGTCGCCCCTACCCTTGCTATAACCCCTGAAAACCCTTCCCAATGGGCCAACCCAAACAAAACCTGTGTATACCATTCTGGCATGAAAGGACATACCATTAATGAATGCCGCTCCCTGAAGGATAAGATCCAGGCTTTGATTGACAACAAGATCATCGTGGAAAAGGATCCTGCTCCGAATGTCTGCAACAACCCTCTACCAGACCACAAGGGTGGAGGTGTTCACATGATTGAGATAGAGGATGACCGGGACCCCAAAGGATCAATCGGCCTGATCGTAGAAGGTGACGATCCAAAAAACCCAACGGTCACCCTTAATTCGATTATAGTCCAGATTCAGCCTTCTGGAGACACCCAGGTGAACATGTCCATACCAGTTGAGCTTGAAACGCCATCTTCTGTAGAGACACTGGCACCAATTGAGATCGAGTTTGGGGCCCCGAAAAATTCACCTGTACCATTTGAAGTTGTTGTATTACCTTCCAAAGCAAAGGTGCCCATTCTAGTAGCAATGTCAACTATAACACCATTCCATACAAACGACATACCATGGGATTACACGGCCGAGGCAAGAAGGAAAGGGAAAGCCATGTCCGGGGAAACAGTTGCGGCACAGGGTATGACAAGAACAGGCAGGGTTTATACTCCGGAACACTTGGCTGAGTCGAGTAAATAGACCTCTAGTCAGCAAACCATCACTGAAACTGGGCCCGATGATCTCTGGAGAAAGATACAAGCGAAGGAATACTCAGTCATTGATCAACTGAACAAAATGCCGGCAGAGATTTCTATCCTAACTTTGCTGCAAAGCTCCGATGCATACAAGAATGCTCTGTTAAGGGTACTGAGTAAGGGATATGTACCAAGCAACATCACTGGAGGAGAAATGGCAAACATGGTAGGGCATGTATTGGAAAGTCACAAGATCACTCTTCATGAAGATGAGCAGCCACCAGAAGGTTTGAGCCACAACAAGGCATTACACATCCCCATGCAGTATGAAGATTACTTTATCATCAGAATCCTGATTGACGGAGGGTCCAGCCTCAACATTTGTCCGTTGGTAGCACTCAGGACATTGGGGAAAGGACTGCCTGAGATGGACGGGGCCATCAACGTCAAAGCCTTCGACGGTTCTCAAAGGTCAACCATGGGGGAAATTAGCTTGTGTCTGCAAATAGGGCCTACTTGGTTTGATGTTGATTTTCCAGTGATAGACATGCCACTGTCCTACAATCTACTGGTTGTGGCCATCAACGTCAAAGCCTTCGACGGTTGTCAAAGGTCAACCATGGGGTAAATTAGCTTATGTTTGCAAATAGGGCCTACTTGGTTTGATGTTGATTTTCCAGTGATAGACGTGCCAGTGTCCTACAATCTGCTGTTGGGACAACCATGGATTCACGCTGCTGGGACCGTGGCGTCAACACTACATTAGGCAGTGATATTTGAGTGGAATCACCAAAAGGTGATCATCCATGGTGACGGTAGCAATCCCATATATAGTCACTAGACCATCCCAGCAATTGGAAAAAAAAGAAGGATAGGCGGAGAAACTTACCACCACACTGAACGAGTCAACACCGTTGATAAGGACAAGTGGTGGGACAAAAAAATTGAAAGCATATTGAACTGGTGCGGAAATGAGCCTGGCAAGGGACTTGGAAAGAATCTCCAAGGAATTGCTAAGCCTATCAAGCTGAAGAAACATGGTACCACTTTCGGTCTAGGATATGAGTACATTTAGGAGGAGTTCAACCATTGGTCGCCACCATGGCGTGGTCCTTACTACCCGCTGGAGCAGCCAATACCATGCTTGGAGCAGACTTTCCAACCGGCCAAAGTTATCTATGGTCAGGAGAAGAGGAAGCATAGGCAGCCATAAGGAATCTGTTCCTAAAAGACGATGATATGGATTGTTGTGTCATTTTTTAGGAGGAGGGGGAGGAAGGCCCTTCCATACAAGTTGTAAGCAGAGGATCATGCCTCAATAACTGGACCATTAGAACCACCAGAGCTCTAAAAGCTTCGGGGTAGCAAAGCTGAACAAAGCGTCATGCATTATCTTTTATCTTACTAGTTTACTTTCCTTTCGCATTTTTATTTTTGCAAGAAAGAGCTCCGATGTTCAAAAACAGTTATGGAATTAATCAAAGCATTTCAGTTTTCTTATAAATCTTACTCTTATTATTTTCTCTCACTACTTTACTTACATAGCATTACTATTACTTATCTTGATGAACCAATGACTGTGACATGCAACGAGACAACGAACATAGATTCAGAAGAAGATGATATACCAGAAGAGATTGTTAAGAAAGTTGAGAATTTTGAGAATATACCTAAGTCCTACCTGGACGAGACTGAGATTGTTAACTTGGGATATGCAGAAAATGTCAAAGAAACACGGATCAGCGTTCACTTATCACTGTCAGAAAAAAAGAATATATAGAATTTTTAAAGGAATATGAGGACATATTCGCCTGGTCGTACGACAACATGATTGGTCTGAGTACATCTATTGTGGTTCACAAATTGCCAACCGATCCAACATGTCCACCAGTAAAGCAGAAGCTCAGAAAGTTCAAACCAGATATGAGTCTGAAAATCAAGGAAGAAGTCACTAAGTAGGTCAAGGCTAAGGTTCTTAGGGTAGTAGAGTATCCAACATGGTTAGCAAACATTGTGCCAGTGCCAAAGAAGGACAGGAAAGTTAGAGTCTGTGTCGACTACGGGGATCTCAACCGGGCCAGTCCGGAAGACAACTTCCCCTTGCCAAATATACACATCCTAATTGACAATTGCGCCAAGCACAAGTTGAAATCATTTGTAGATTGTTTCGCGGGGTATCATTAGATCTGGATGGATGAAGAAGATGCTGAGAAAACGGCTTTCATTACGCCATAGGTAATGTACTATTACAAGATGATTCTATTTGGATTAAAGAATGCAGGGGGCACCTACACGAGAGCCATGACTACTATTTTTCACGATATGATACACAAGGAGATCAAACTATATGTGGATGATGTCATCATCAAGTCCAAGAAAGTCACTGATCACATGGAAGATTTGAGGAAATTCTTCAATAGACTGAGAAGGTATAACCTGAAATTGAATCCCGCAAAGTGTGCATTTGGGGTTCCTGCCGGTAAGTTTCTTACGTTCATCATGAGTCGCCGGGGAATAGATCTAGATCCATCAAAGATCAAATCCATTCAAGAATTGCCATCGCCAAAGAACAAGAAGGATGTAATGAGTTTTTTGGGGAGACGTAACTACATCAACCGGTTCATAGCACAATCTACAGTTATTTGTGAGCCAATCTTCAAGATGTTGAAAAGGGATTCCGCCACCAAATGGACCGATAAATGCCAAAGAGCTTTCGACAAATTCAAGAAATACTTATCAACACCGCCAGTCTTAGTCCCGCCTGAGCCATGTAGACCTTTCCTACTCTATATCACAGTGTTAGATAGTGCCTTCGGTTGCGTCTTGGGGCAACATGATGAAACGGGAAAAAAAGAACAGGACATCTATTATCTCATCAAGAAGTTCACCTCGTATGAGGCTCGGTATTCTCTATTAGAACGCACATGTTGTGCTCTAACTTGGGTGGCCCAGAAGCTGAGGCACTACTTCTGTGCCTATACTACATATCTCATATCCAGGATGGATCCTTTAAAATATATCTTTCAGAAGCCCATGCCTACTGATAGACTAGCCAAGTGGAAAATCCTTTTGCGTGAATTCGACATTGTCTACGTGACTCAGAAATCAATCAGGGGACAAGCGCTAGCAGATCACCTTGCTAAAAACCTTGTGGACAGAGAACACGAACCCCTAAAGACGTATTTTCCTGATGAAGAGGTATCATTCATAGGAGAAGACATTGCAGAGTCCTATGATGGTTGGAGGGTGTTTTTCGACGGAGCAGCAAATTTCAAAAGAGTTGGCATAGGAGCAGTCCTAATATCAGAAACTGGCCAGCATTATCTGGTATCTGCCAAACTCAGGTTCCTGTGTACTGACAACATGGCCGAATATGAAGCCTACATCTTAGGGCTTAAAATGGCCATTGACATGAATATGCAAGAGCTGCTAGTAATCGGGGATTCAGACCTGCTCATACATCATGTCCGAGGAGAATGGGTGACCAAGAATTCCAAGATACTCCCTTATCTACACCATGTACAGGAGTTGAGAAAGAGGTTCACAAAGACAGAGTTCCAGTATGTTTCCAGAGTCCAGAATGAGTTCGCCGATGCATTAGCCACCCTATCATCTATGATACAGCATCCAGATACGAACTTCATCAATCTTATTCTGGTGAAGAACCATGATCGGCTAGCTTAGTGTGCTCAGGTCGAGGAAGAAGCGGATGGAAAGCCTTAGTTTCATGACATCAAGGAATATTTGGCAAAAGAAGAATACCCAAAGCTTGCAAATGCTACTCAAAATCGCACACTTTGAAGGTTGTATAATAATTTCTTTCACATTGGAGGAATCCTATATAGGAGGACTCCGGATATAGGATTATTAAGGTGTGTCGACGCGAAAGAAGCGTCCAAACTGCTAGAAGAAATCCATGTCGGGACCTGTGGTCCGTATATGAATGGTTTTGTCTTAGCAAAAAAGATCCTCCGTGCTAGTTACTTCTTGATGACTATTGAGACGGATTGCATCCAGTATGTCAGGAAATGCCACCGCTGTCAGATAAATGCAGACATGATAAAGGTACCTCCAAACGAGCTTAATGCAACAAGCCCGCCATGGACTTTCGCTGCTTGGGGAATGGATGTTATTGGACCAATCGAACCTGACGATCCAACGGGCACATATTCATCCTAGTGGCAATTGATTATTTCACCAAATGGGTCAAAGCAGCATCTTACAAAGCAGTGACTAAGAATGTCGTGGAATATTTTGTCTGCGACCGCATTGTTTGCCAATTCGAAATTCCAGAGTCAATCTTCACTGATAACGGTTCCAATCTCAATAGTGAATTGATGAAAGCCATGTGTGAAACCTTCAAGATCAAACACAAGAATTCTACAGCCTACAGACCTCAAATGAATGGAGTCGTAAAAGCCGCCAATAAGAATATCAAGAAGATACTAAGGAAGATGATAGAAAATCATAAGTAGTGGCATAAGAAGTTATCATTTGCTTTATTGGGGTACCGCACCACAGTCCGCACATCAACTGGGGCAACCCCCTATATGCTGCTTTATGGTGCAGAAGCGGTCATTCCCGCCGAGATAGAAATTCCTTCCCTAAGGATCATACAGGAAGCAGAACTCAACGATCCGGAATGGGTGAAGAGTCGTTATAAGCAGCTAGCTCTTATAGATGGTAAAAGAATGAATGCAGTTTGCCACGGTTAGCTTTATCAGAACAGAATGTCCAGAGCCTTCAACAAGAGAGTCAAACCAAGACGGTTCACACCGGGGCAGCTGGTGTTAAAGAAAATCTTCCCGCATCAAGAGGAAGCCAAAAGGAAATTCTCTCCCAACTGGTAAGGTCCATACATGGTTCACCGGGCTCTAACAGGAGGAGCCCTTATACACGCAGAAATGGACGGAGAAGTTTGGCCAAAACCAATCAATTCAGATGCAATCAAGCATTACTATGTGTAATCTTAAGCTTTCCTATATGATGTAATTTGAAATATGTCTAAACTGATTCCCATTTAAGGGGGGATACGTAGGCATCCTTATGGGTTCAGTTACAATAAAATAAAATTTTTATCCCCCCCCCTCCCGGCAATTGGAAACTGGGGCAGAATTTTGAGGAGGACCCTCAAAATTCTGAAGTTGATTTCAGCCATTTATTGTTAGCAGCCGTTAGAAGCAGCAGCCCAGCAAATTGGGGCAGAATTTTGAGGAGGACCCTCAAAATTCCGTAACAAGAGAAGTTGCAATGTCTTGGACCACGTCTCAGTCGTTGGTCCATCTAAAGAAAACTATTCTTAATTATGTATTTTTGCTATATTTTTACTAAATCATGCATGTCTGTCACCAAAATTGCTCTATTTAACAATGCTATCCCAAGGATACACACAGTATCACCAAATCAGAGCCGAGTAGGTCGAGCAAAATTAGTAAGGATACGAACTAACCTTTCCCCTTTTTCAAAACTCACAATTTTTCTTTGGATGTAGGGTACCAAGTCGCAAAATCATCGAATATATTTATATAACTTATACTTTGCCGGAATACAACTCTTACAACCACCGCACCTATTCACGGTCACTATCCTTATGCAATATCCCCCAGAAACTACAATATCACAATCATTTATCAGCTAAGAAATTCTATTGCTATTTGCCTTTTATTCCCTGCATTGCATAAAGCTACCATTCTACCTTTCGAGACTAAGCTCTGTCTCCATCTGCATTCTCTGTATTGCATAAGGCTACCATTCTGCCTTCCGATACTAAGCTCTGTCTCCATCTGTATTCTCTCCATTGCATAAGGCTACCATTCTGCCTTCCGAGACTAAACTCTGTCTCCATCTGCATTTTTGCATTGTATAAGGCTGCTATTCTACTTTCTGAGGTTAAGCTCTACCTCCATCTGCATGGCTGAAATATCGCCACCTTCCTTACACTTGCATTGGCTGAAAGATCGCCACTTTGTTTACCCTTGCATGGCTGAAAGATCGCCACCCTCATTTACGTCTTGCATCGGCTGAAAGATCTCCACCTTTATTTATATCTTGCTTTTTCTGAAAGATCACCAACTTTAGTTACATCCTGCACTGGCTGAAATATCGCCACTTTATTTATGCTTTCATGGGCTTAAAGACCGCCACGTATTGCATTGCATGGGCTAAAAGATCGTCAAATTGTCCAAAGGCTTCATTGTTCGGAGGCACCATTCGCGTAGCCCGAGAACGTCATGTCATAGCATGAGGACCCCTCTTAATCTCTTGCATATCATTATCCAAAGGCATCATAGTTCGGAGGCATCATTCTCATAGCCCGAGAACATCATTTCATAGCTTGTGAATCCTTTATTATATGCTTCATGACCTAGGACATCATGGTCTAAGGACGTCATCCTAACCATCCGAAGACAGCATTCATGGTCCGACGGGAGATTGCATCATGTTTAAATTTTCGCGCAATATACACTGTCATTGCATATTGCAGGTAAACCGGCGAGCAATGGACTTCTCAGCAGGAGTGATCTCACTCTAGTTCCCGCAGCACTATCAGACTTCAACCATCCATCCCAATCTAAATATCGCGTCTGTTCTTGAAAGACCTCCATCGGCATAGCCCGCCAATGGATCCTTAACTACATATGGCATGATTCCTGTAAGACTAGGGATATATAGGTAGCTCAGGAATCAGAGCACGGTCAGCCTCTTCAAACAACTTCACTCGGTCAAATTGGCCATCGTATCTTTACCCGACAACTCTTTCATCCTTTTCGGGTAAAAGGGTAGCTGTTGATACCCAATTTTTCCCATATATTTTTTATATGCAAAATACATTCAAAATAATATATATGCATATATAAGCATGTCCAAGTATTTTATTATTTTTTCCAATTTTTAAAAGATTTTTAAACAAATTTATTACCCTATTTTAACAGTATAAAATCAATAATTATTTCTAAAAAATTATCATTTTGTTGATTCAATTATTGTATTCTTATATTTATACCAAAATATAGCTAAGATAATTTTTACGTATTTTTACAAATTTATTTAGTAATTTTAAAGCTAAATTGCATACAATTACAATTTTAGCCTATTTTGAGATTTAATGGCATTTTATAAGTATGAAATTGGTTCCAGTATTTTTATTTTAGAAGTTATATATTTTTCATTAATTTATCACATTTAATTTATTTTTTGAAACCATTTTACCATTTTTTATAAAATAAAAAGGGAAAAAATGGCTATTTAAAATCTAGCCCTATCCTGTTTCAATTATAGACCAAATTAATTCCCCCAATTAACCCAATTTTAAACCCCAAATGGACCGACCCAATTTCTAAAATACCTGCCCTTGACCCAACTAATCTAACCCACCCTGCCTCCCCTTTTGATCTAGGTCGTTGATCATTTTGATCAACGGCCACAATCATTCCTTTCCTTTTTAAATTTACAAACACCCAACCCTAAAATCATTTACCCTTAACCGGACACCCTTGAAATCCCTCTCCTCTCTCAGGTTCTCTCGAACCTTCCTTAACCCTAGCCGCCTCTAATCGCTCCTGCCTCGAAACCACCAGAATCCATGGCTTCTCCGGGCATGGGAGTCGTATCCGCACCTCCTATTGCTCTTATACACTTGGTACTTGAAGGTTCAAGGTCTGACCTCGAAGGTGTTCATTCAGATCTTTGCAAAGTCAAGGTTCTATGGCCATCTCCGGCCTTGCTCGGGCGTACAATGGTGTTTTGAGCTTGGTTCTGACTTATCCGACTCCGATCGGACCTTTTCCAAGCCTTTCTCATTCTAGGGTTCTTCTAAAACCCTAACTATTTGAGGTTCTCTTTGATTTTTCTTAGATATGTCACGTATCTCTTCTCTACTTGGATTCTTAAACGATTTCCCCAATTTTTTCTTTTCAAAAAATTACTTTTAAAATCACTTCTCTTCGATTTAAGGTTTTCTAAAAGACTCAAAATGTTTATCCGACTTTTCTTTTCACTTTTTTCGTGTGTATTTGTCTATGCTGCGCTCACATGTTCCTTTCTACCACACATGTTCTTCTGTGCTTCTATATTTTTGTATTCCTACTGTGTTTCTATACCATGCTCACATGGTTATTGCACTATGTTTTCCTATATGCTCTTTTGCTATACATTTAAGTGTTCTTGTGATCTCCAACTGTCTTTCTTTTACTAAGTTCTTAGGTCTCTTTGTTTTCCTTCCACTGAACCGTGTTGAGTTTCTAGAAAAGACCTTCTTAAAACAGGTCTCCTCTACTGTATTCTTAGGTATTTTAGTATTTCTTTCTTCTGAACCTTGGTTAATTTCTTCTACTATGTTTACTATTTTCTCTTCTACTGAACCCTGTTTAAATCCCTTCTAAAAAGTTTTCCTTAAACATGTTTCTTCTACTACCATGTTGTTCTCTCATTGTGCTTTGAGTTAGTTCCTTCACTATGTTTGCTTTGAATTTTCTATAATATTTTCTTGTCTTCTCATGAGATTCTTAAAAGAGATCTCTGAGCATGTTGCTTCCTCACCTCTATATTTGATTCAAGGTGGAAACCCTATAATTTGGGGGTTCTGCCGAGGTTTGATCCTATGATTGAACTAGGGCTTATTTCGGAACCCTTGACTCTTTCAGAATAAATTTTGAGCCTTTGAATTAAGTCTGAATTTCTTGGTTTGCATACAATTATGAACTTTTTAATTTCTTCTACACTAGGCTTTTCTACTGATTGGCATGACAGTTCTTTCATGTTAAAACATGTCTGTACGCTTTTATATGTGATGAATCTTTCTTTAAAAAGGTTTTCTAGATTGTGATTGATTCAGAATCCCTTTTACTAGGTCTAATTGATTGTTACTGATTTTTCTTAAGTTAAAATCTTCCCAGCTTTCTGACTTGATTCATTCATACAAAATTTTCGACTTATGATTACTTGGCTGTCAATTGATTTCCTTTCCTTAAATTGTACAACCGTGTACTTTCAAGACTTTGTCCTTAAATAAACCTTTATGTATTTACCCCTCTTTTGATGCTTTGAAAAGTGTTTGATTAATCCTTTTCCTTAATTAGTTTTGTCCTTTTGAAATCACAATCCCTTAATTAAAGGGAAACTTTGTGTAATAGATTTTCAAACTATTTTCTTACCTATTTCTGCTTGCTTTCTACACTATAAAAGGACACGACCCTTTTACACTTACAACAAGAAGACACACACTTCAGACTTTACACTACAATCTCGCAATTCTCTTATAAAACTCATAGCATTCTGACAGCCTATTTGCACTTTGGCTTTACAAGACTACTGCTTTCTTTTGCTTGTTTCCTTGAGACTGGTATGTTCTAGTTTTGGTTTCAGCATCATCCCAATGTGTTTACTTACAGCCTTACATCCATGTCTACTTTATTGTCTATATGGAGTTAAATGTTAACTAACATGTAAATGTCCTTTCATCTATTTCTGTTGTGAATCCCTGCACTCTTGTTTCCCTCTATGTGCTTTGAGTTGTAGTTCAGAGCATGGCAATATTCAAGCTACTGTTCATGTTTGGACTTGATCCCTTAGGGGATTCTAACTCCCAAAACAATGTTTCCTAATAGGCTGGTGGGGTGTGCTAGCATTTTCTATTGCCGGGTATGACCATTAGTCTGTCTTTGCCACTTTCTTTTTTCCACTTTTCAGAATTCCCTCTCTTCACTTACACTCATTCCTAGTTTCTAAGTTCTGCCCCCCTCCTGCGAACCTTGCTTTGGGTCCTTGAGTTCCCTCTGAACTTGGACACTTGAGGGTTGGCCCTTCCACACTGAACTATGACTCAATCCTGCAATGTATTTGGGTGTGAGCACTGCCCGGAGTCTACTTGAGGCTCTTAGGGAACTCTGACACATCCCAAATAAGAGAAAGGCTTTGTATCTTGATCTTTGGAGTTGATTTACTTCATGCTTCAGATAGGAAGTCTAAATCAGGCTCTCCTTGGTTGTAATTTTAATTTTTATGATGTAGTTTATTTATTTTATTTTTTGGATTGTAATAATTTTTTAATAAACTTCTAGGTGATTAGTAAAAAGGGAAGGGTAACCATGCATGCAAAGGGGTAGATATCATGCTCATACGGAATTACTACACTTTTGTATTCATGTATCCTGCCAACAGTTTTGCATGTCTGCATCCACATATATATCATGTCTATAGGTTTATGCATCCATATAGATACCATGACTATAAGGAATCCTGTATCTCCATGTAGATACCATGTCTATAAGGAATTCTACATTATCACATGTAGATACCATGTCTATAGGTTCTGCATCATCATATATAGATACCATGTATATAAGTTAACCAGAAATCCGGACTCTACATATGCATTGGTCACTAGGCAAACCTGTTTATAGAATTAAAAACTAATAGTAATCAAATATCATGCTCACAGGATTTCTGCACTCTTAATACGCCTGTTAAAGTGTTTAAAGTCAATAACGCCTAGAAAGCATTCCTATAGGAACTATTAGTCAAACCTGAATCGTTCATTCGCTTATAGGTCTAAAATCAGTGACGATAATGCTTAATGTCTGCTTAATTTACGCTCTTTTGCCAAAACGCACCTCTCTTGGTTAATTGACAATTTCTTTTCCTAAGTCAGCATAATTCTTTTCTGAAACTAATAGATATCATGCCTATTGTGACGACCCGGCCCGTCGTCACGTGAGTTACCGCCCCCTTTCCCTTATATTATTCTTCACTATGATTCAATATCAGTATTTGAGTGGTTGGATAGAATTGGATTAGTTTTAGTTGGAAATGAGACACTTAGTCTCTTAAAGGGGAGCTTGTTTTGGAAAGTCAACTGGAAGTTGACTCTTTAGTTAGAGGTCTCGGATGTGAATTCTGATGATTTCGGGGGATGATTTTTGACTTAGGAGTGCAATCGGAATTGAATTGGGAGGTCTGGTGTAGAATTAGGCTTGAATTGGCTAAGTTTGAATTTTGGCGCATTCCGATGGATAGGTGAGCTTTTTATTCGAGGGTCAGAATGGAATTCTGAGAGTTGCAGTAGCTCCGTTAGGTGATTTTGGATATGCGTGCAAAGTTTCAGGTCATTCGAAGGTGTTTAGGTCGGGTTTTTGATCGAATACAAGTTTCGAAAGTTTTAGCTTAACTTAAGCTTGAATCCGTGGTAATTTGATGATTCTTGTGTTGTTGGATGTGTTTTTACGATTCGAACAAGTTTGGATGGAGTATTAGACCATGTTGGTGCATTTGGTTGAGATCCCGGGGGCCTCGGTGTGATTTCGGGTGGTTAAACAGGAATTTTGGAAGTATGTTGCAGGTCTGAACTTCTACCTTCTGGTGTTTCCGCATCTGCGGAAAAGGAACCGCAGAAGCGGTTCCGCAGATGCAAGGGGATGGTCACATAAGCGGGTAGGCGTGGCCCAAGGAAATTCCGCATAAGCGGACTAGGGGGTCGCTTCGGCGGGTCCACATAAGCGGATAATACACCGCAGAAGCGGTCGATGGAGGACCGCAAAAGCGGATTCTAAGTCGCATAAGCGGTCCCATGGATTTTTAAGTGAGACTGCATAAGCGGTAAAGTGGTCGCGTGTGTGGGACCGCAGGTGCGGTTATTGGACCGCATAAGCGGAAAACGACCAGGGATTTCAGTGAATAGTTCATGATTTTTAAAAGAAGAGAAAATATTTAGGACTTCGACTAGGGTTTTTCTTGGGCGATTTTGAGGAGAAATCGAAGGAGCTTCATCAGGTAAGAACTATTAGCCTCGGAATATGTTATTTTTGTGTAAAAACATTGATTAATCACTGAATTTCAAGGATTTAAAGGTTAAAAATGGAGGTTAGGGCTTGAAAACTCAAGAGAGTTTAAATGTGAGTTTTGGAGGGGCAAACGAACTCCGATTTTTGTAAATTTGATATGTATAGACTCGTGGAGAGACGAGGAATCCAGTGATGTAAATTTTGGAATTTTTTGAGAAGTGGGCTCGGGGATTGAGTTTTGCCAACTTCGTGATTTTTAGTATTTTTCGAGTAATTTCGATTGGGTTATGTTTCTTTAGCATATAGTAATGTATTCGATGTGGTTTTTACTAGATTCGATGCGCGAGGAGGTCGATTCAAGAGGAAAGGGCATTGTGGACTAGTCTACGGCCGGCTTGAAGTGAGTAATAGATGTAGATGATGACCTGAGGGTTTCAAACCCCGGTATCTCACATTTTGACACTGTATTGAGGCGAGACACGTACTCTACGGTGAGTGTGGGGTCGTTTGTGGACGCGAATATGGCTTAGTCCATCCGAGTGATGTCTATACTGTGTTATTCACTTGAAATTGATTGGTAAACATCCTACTTGGATTGTTATGAACATATTTGGGCTGCGTGCCAACTATTTGGATCCCTTAGGGATTATTATCACTGTTGCCATGAAATTGAGCATGTTTCCATGATATCAGTCCTGAGTTAAGTACTGTCTAGAAATGATTAGAAATCTTCTAAGGTTTTAATCATTAAACTATAATACCTGTTAAATGGAACCGAAAATGGTAAAGTTGATTGTGCCCGTGTGGCTTGCATGCATATATAACTGGACTGATTGTGGACTGGGCTGCACGCTGCAGCGAATGCTACTACGTCATTGTGCTTGGGATGTAGGAGCTCCTCCAGAGTCTGAACCCCCACAGTGAGCGCGGGTACCCAATGGATCGGGCTGTACACCGCAGCGGTCATGTGCATTGCATTGCATTCATGCATTGATATCTATTTGTCTATCTGTCGTTGATTATTGTTGTTTAATTGTTTAAATGTGTTAAGTGGTTAGTTTCAGCTTTGCATTGTGGTATTTCGGAATTTCTTACTTTCAGTCATTATACATGTCTATTACCACTGAGTTGGAAGCACTCACTTTACTCCGTGCACCATGTGTGCAGATTCAGGTGTTCCGGAGACTTAGCTGAGCAGTCGCTGTCTTCTAGAGTTTTATCAGAGTTGTCGAGGTAGCTGCCTGACGTTCGCAGGACCCGACTTCTCCCTTTTATTCAGTTTTATTTCTGCATTCTAGACTTATGTATTTTTGAATATTTGTTACTCCATTGTTTAGAGGCTCTAGACTCGTGACCCCAGATTCTGTTGGGAGTGTTTCATCGGATATTTCGGTCTATTTTGTATTGTTTTTATTATAAACATCGGCTTATTTTTTAAACTGTTAAATTCCCTTAAATTGTCCGTAATGAGTTATCAGGTTGGGTTCGTGAGTGATAATTAGTCAGTCTTGCCTAGCTATATGGTTGGGCGCCATCACGATCGGGTTTGGGTCGTGACACCTATAGGTTTCGTTTAACACTTAGGCAAGCCATAAGGTAAACTTGTAAACTGAATCAGATTCTTAGCTGCAACCAGTAGGCAGGCCTGATTCGGATTTCTTATTTGAAATATGTAATAGATCAGTCTGACACAACTTTTAAGTTTAAATAGGCCCTAATCAGTACGTGTAAGACATGCTAAACTATCTGCTTCTCTTTGGTTTTTAAGGAGGTTTATTTGAGCCTTTCTATCTATGTGCTTTTTCCCATATTTGCTACATATGTGTTTTTGATTATCACCTTAGTATTTTGTCCTTTGAAACTATAAAACCTCATATCCCTTCCCTGTAGGATTAGTAGTCCAAATACCTCCAGTACTGATAGGATTGGGACGGGTAGTAGCATGCGATAAATAACGAGACTATTCCGCGCTTTAATACCTTAATGGGGTGGGAAAGGGTAGATATGGATATTATGACCATAAGATAACACCACGTGTATAAGTGTTTACCAGGTGTTGTGTGGGGTGATCCATATTATTTATGAACCTAGGAACCCCCTCCCCTTTACTTGTTTATTTTATTCAGAATTTCAAAACTGCTTTACTTCAAATTTCAGCTTTTTTTCTTTAATTCCTTTTAACTTCTATTACTTGCAATAATTATGTGAACCCCCCCCTCCCCCATTTGACACTCTTATTTGTCTATTTATTGTTGCACTTAAAGTCACAACTATAGTATGGCTGGAAACCACACTAGTGGATCTCGAGGGGTGCCTAACACCTTCCCTCGGGATAATTTCGAGCCCTTACCTAATCTCTAGTTTTCTAAATCAAAAATCTTCTTAGTGTCCTAATGCACTTTAATCATTAGGTGGTGACTCTTCAGCTCAAACCCAATTCCCAAAAGGGAACGAGTTGTCTTCCAAAATGTCATAAATCCAATTTCACGATAAAAAGGAGGCGCGACACAGGTGTCAGCTCATGTATAGTTTTGGATAACCTTGTCGACTGGTTTTTGTTGTATAATCTATCATGGCAACCTTGTCGGCTCGTACATTATATATAGATTTATGACAGCCTTGTCGGCGCATGTCATATATGTTCATGTCATTTCTATCATTGTTGGTTGTTTATGATTTATGTCTACCATTTATGTTAATCTCGTCATTCCTTAAACATAATAAGAAAGGTTAGATAAAATACACGTTCGTGCTCGGCAGGTATGGCTCGGGTGCCTGTCATGGCCTCTAGTTTGGGTCGTGACATTATAATAATAAGAAGAATTAATCTAAATAGTCACTCACCCGAGTATTTATAATATGTGAATAACTGTGTATAATCAATTATATAACTATGTATATCGGCTCGAAAAAATAAAGAGTGAATCCGACTGGATATGTAAAGATCCCTATAAATAACTCTATTTATTAATACTCCATCAAGGATCGTTAACCTATAATAAAAGAAAAATAACCTTTTGGTCTTTGGCACACTCCTTAACAAAATGCTAACTCCTAGAAAAAAAAAAGCATTGTTCCTAAACTTTCCTTAATTTTAATTTGCATATTGTTAATTTGACACATTATGATATGTCAATAAGGACAAAATTGAAAAACTAAAGTTAATTCATTCTTAATTATATAAAAAAGATACTTATTCTAAACCAAAATAAAAAGGTAAAAAAGTTACTATAATGGACCGGAGGGACTAATATGCTGTAACATGCTAAGTTACACTAATGATATAAAAATTTCGTTATATTGTAATTAACTTGTTGAATTCACCAGAACCAGGGGTGTACGTAGTATATATGTGATAGGTTCAAATGAACCCATAACTTTCGATACAGAGCATAAATTTATGTGTAAAATCTACCAAAATTGCAACAATTAGTAAATTTGAACACGTAGTTTTAAAAACATAATGAGTTTAATGCTAAAAATTTTAAAGGTTGAACTCATAGAGTTTAAATCGTGAATTCGCCTCCGACCAGATTATATGTAATTATAGGCTATCTACCAATGTGGATGACCATTACCCCATGAGAGTAAATGTTTTGTTGACTCCAAAGACATGCATAATAACTAGTACTCTATAATACATGATAAATGATGAAAACTACATATTTTATAGAATATTTGCATATTAATTCTTGTGTGTGTCGCGGGAGATTACATGATTTTCGAATTGAAATATATTCATTATGTGTTTCTTATGTGTAGGAACGAGTTTGGATGATAAATGATCAAAAAATGACAATTCGACACAAAAATGAGAAATTAAAGCAGTGGGAGCTCGTCTACTCTCGTGCGTGGCACGAAGTCGGACGCGAAAAAAGGAGAAAAATTAAGGCATAAAACAGCAAAGCGAAGAAAAGGAACGGAGCGCTTCGCGAAATGGAAGAATCTCAAAAATTGGATCCGCGTCAAAGTCTGTGTTTAGACGCGAAGGCAAACGCGGATCCGCATCAAAGTCCGCGTCTAGACGCGAAGGCAGACGCGGATTCCAGCTCTCTCATCTGAAGTTGGATTGAAGAATTCCGCCCTTCATCAACCCTAGGTCATATAAATACATCCTAAAATACCACTTTGAAGAAGAAGAGATACTACTTTAGTTTTAGACTACTTTTGGAGGAATAACAAGTGTGAGAAAATCAACCCAACGTTAGAGTTTTTCTATCTCTTCTATTTTCTTGCATTTACCTGTTATGAATAATTTAGTTGTAATACCTCCAATTAAAAATAATAATAATAATAATAATAATAAGGATAGTTAAGTAATTTGTCAAAAAAAAGAGCTAGTTAGCTTATAGCCAACAAAAGTGGCGTAACTGAAACTAAAAAGGAGATTTGAGTCCTTAGCCTTGTAGGATTTATAAAAAAAAAAGGTATTTGAAGGGGAACAAGGAAACGCAGCCTTACTGCGACTAAAATAGAAGTTGTAACAGTGGGGAAAAAACGCAGAGGAGGAACAACAGGGAAGAAGAAGAAGAAAGAATAGTTGCTGGAACAACTTTGACAAGCAAAAGTGCAAAAAGATAAGCTTTTGACATTAATATTTACAAACAAGAAAGAAGGAGAATTGAACCTGTATTGCAGCTTCAAGCGAAATAATTCTTCGGCACAAAAAGGTCAATTTTCCCCTTTCTTTGGTTCTTCTTCAGTTTTCCGGTGGATTTCTTTAAATCCCGATTTATGTATTTATAGGATTCCATCGGGTATTGAAAATTTAATTTAGAAAAAAAAACAAACATAATAAGGACAACAGTTCTATTTAAGTTTCAACTTATATGCATGACTACGAAAATTGAATAGTACAAGGAATAAACTATATAAATAATTTATTTTAATAGAAAATTTTGGACTAATTTAAATTACTCATACCATGGGTAAATATAATTCGAGAAATTGATGATGAAACATAAAACTCGAAGGATTGGGTATTCTAAATCAGTGATGAATTAGCCTAAATGAGGCAATTGACACGAGATCAATATTATGTGATTATAGATTCATTGGAGGAAGTTGTATGTTTGCTCGAGGTGAAGCATTTGGTATTTCGGTACGAGTACAGTGAGTAGTAATCTTACCACAATTTGTGTTTCCATAACATGCATAGTTTATATATGATTTTGAAAATAAACATATTACTGATGCTTTAAAATTTGCATGTGGGACAAGTCCTTTTACTTGATATGATACCGAATAGTTTACTTGAGATGTTTTCCGAATAATCTAAAAGTTTTCACCGTTACTAGATATGTTTTACCGTTACTTGAGATGTTACAGTTATTTGAATTATTCTCACTATTACTAGATATGTTTTACTGTTACTTGAGACATGATGACTATTACCAGAAAAAAAAATTACAAGATTTGATAAGGAATGATATGCCCTTTATTATTTTGGAAAATGCTTTTGTACTAGTATTTACTATTTACAAGAAAGTGTATAAATGGGAGGAGACTTTGAAGGATCATGTAGCTAACGGCGGGTTCGTTAGACCTGGTGCACGTTGTAGTTACAGATTACCGATTACAGTTATAGCCCTCGCTAGTGGGAAGGTAGAACTAGCATACAGTTATAGTTTTCCCTCGAGTAGGGACCTACAAGTTATATTTGGCTCTTTTACGAAGGGGCCCACACAATGATACAGATTACATGATCCTTTCTTGGAAACCTCCCAAACATAAAGATTTGCTATGAGACAGTGTCTACCGTATTTATTATCGATTTGTTAACTTCATTTCTGTCACAGGAAGTACATGAATAGACTGATTATATTTACTGTTTTTGAGAGGGCATTTTGTTTCTATGATAGTTCCTAATTATTATTAAACAGGCATGTTTTCTGACTTGTCCCTAGTTAAAAATGGTTGTGGTTAAGTGTTATTACTCACTGAGCTAGCGACTCACTCTCCGCTAAATTTTTTTACATAGACAACAGTTAGCGTAGATGAGGATTTCGTTAATTAGAGCGTCGTGTTGATATTTCTCGGTAAGCCTCGCACTTGTTCGTGTGAGAAAAGATTTTATTTATTGTTATGGTCTTTTTATTGAACTCTTAGAGTCGCTCCATAGTCATTTTTTTTAGTGTCATGAGTATTCTTTTGTTATTATAGTCTTAATGTTGAGTATCGTTCTCATTTATCAAAGTTGGAGATAAATAAGTATTTCTGGTGGTTAGTTGGTGGTTTAGTTATGGTGGAGACTTGTTTTGGTTAATGGATAAGTTGTCGATTGGTTGGTTTGATATTAGGATGGTTTGTTGTTGATTTTGAGACAGGGAAATATTTTTGGGATAGTCCAAAAATAGGGAAAACTTTGCCCGATTTTCTGTAAAATACCGATGAGACTTACTTAGGGGCACTTGCTCCTAAGCGCCGGTCACGATCCTAAATTGGATCGTGACAAAGTTGGTATCAGAGCTTAGGTTATTTTGTGACTAATGGAGCACACGTCGGTAGTAGAATCTCAATTATGGTTATGTAGCCGGCTATTCCCATAATCGTAATTCTGCGAGGGCGTGATAGGATGTGTCTTATCTTTATTTCTTATTCCTCCATACGTGTGTGGCGATTAGGGTCAAATAACTGAATCTGTCATTGTTATCATTTTTTTGTATAACGTGGATCGATCACCTGATAATAGAATTTGACTAGAGGTTCAAGGATATCAAATACTGCCACTAGGCAGGCAATCGTCTCCCGGTAAAAAATAAAAGCAACAGAAGTAGTAGACTAGGCCAATAAAAGGGTCATTGTTCCATAATGAGAGTCTTACCTCTAAGATGGGTAATATAGTCCATTCCTGAAGTTAGTATGAGTTCACTATTATACTAATAGAAGAGTGACATCACAAAGTTTCGTACCTTCATGGAAGGGGAAATTGAGATCTCGATGGATACAATTAATAGACAAGAGAAGAATGGGAACAAAGGGCTCCAGAATCCTCAAATATCTAGATTAAGTCTTGCACTGAGATAATTTCTAAAATTAAAACCACAATGTTTACCATTTTTGTTAATGGTGAGGATCCTCAGAGGTTCTTGTCGATGTGAAAATACTTGAAGCATTATGAGCTCTAAGATGTTAAAACAAGAAGTCTGTGGAGTTAGCAACTTGCACATTGGACAATATGACCAATACATGGTATAATGTACTGTTGAGAACATGAATAGGACTGCCCAACTTATTTGAAAATGAGTTCACTAAATTTTCTTGAAAAGTCAAAATAGTGAATCTACTAGTTAAGAGAGGATTCAGAAGATAAAGGTACTAACATATAATACTAGATTTCTCAATTGGATGGATACACATCATCTCATATTTAAAGACTAACATAAGGAAATGCTTCACCTTCTAGACATGGTTGTAACCCCATATATGGACAATATGACCTATTTTGTTGTAGTTAAGCGTGTTAGAAAGATTAAAAACATGGACATGATAGGCATACAACTAAAGTTTGATGGGAGAAGAACAAGACTTGGCAATTTTCCGACACGCATTTAAATGGTCGTCGAAAAACTTTGGTATGTGAGATATTGACATGATCCTTTTGGGTTGTTTCTTATGTGGGAGAATCTGAGTTAATTAAATATGTTCAACAAGCTTGTCTTCAAGTTGAGAATAGAGATATTCTAGTTGACTTGATATTACTTAATATGGTTTATTTAACATATTGAAGGGTACATACTTATTGTCTTCCCGCCAGCTCTCCTCACTTTTTAGGAAAGATAATTAAATTTGAGATATCGAAATAACCCTATTTTATTCTAAAAAGGGGTCAAGTTCCAAAGATTGGTAAAGTCATCTCTTTTATGAAAACTCAACGATTACTAAAGTAAGATTTTTTTCGGTCTCTTGGCAATGATAAGGGATACAAGAGAGTAAACACTTAGTTTTGAAAAAGTACTCATGGTGAGAATCCTCCAATATATTTCCTCGAGAATTTACCAAGACTATCACCAGTACAAGAAATAAATTTCGGTGTTGATTTAGTACCTGACATGCAGCACATAGTGATACCCCCATATACTGTGACACTAGTAGAATTGCTAGAGGTAAAAGAATAATTACTAGATTTATTAGATAAGAGTTTTTTTAAATCGAGTTTATTACCAATGGGTGCATTGATATTATTTGTATAGAAGAAGGAAAAAAATAACTCCATACAATGTGCATTGACTTCAAGTACCAAATAAGATAATAATACATAATGAATACCCATAATTTCATATAGAAGACATATTTAATTAGTAATAATGAGCTACTCGCTTGGTAAGATTGCTCGTTGCTTTTGGTTATGATCAACTTAGAAACGGAAAGGAAGATATTCCTAAGAAAAACTTCAGGACTCGCCACTGTATTATGCATTCTCACGATGCTTCAGACTAACAAATTTTCCAGCCGCACTCATGGACTTAATGAACAGGGTGTTCAAGTTATTTCTGGAGAGACATGTCGATGTATTTATAGATAATATTTTAATATGTTCTAATACCTAAGAAGAATATAAGGATCATTTGAGAATGGTGTTGCAACCATAAAAATTGACATATTGTTAAGTTCTCAAAAATAATATTTGCTAGACTTTGTAGCGTTCCTCAAGCATGTTGTATCAAGGAATGAGATTATGATGGATCCTAAGGAGACAAGCATTTCAACAATATCCAAGACCCACCATTACTATAGAGCATCATAACTTATTGGGTTAGGTAGGCTATTTTAGGAGTTTGGTGCATGATTTGTCAAAAAAAAAAGGAAAAAAAAACATCTCTACCCAAGCTAACATAGAAGAACCCGAAGTTTCAGCAGGCAGAGAAAAGTATATAGATGCTTTCATAAGCTCAAGAAATATTTGATCGACACACCAATGTAAGCATTACCACTAGATTTCAGAGATATTTGAATATTTGGTAAAGGTGGTGACTGGAACTACTCAAGGACTATAATTGTACTATTCTCTATCATCCTCGAAGATATTTGTTCTGGCTGATGCGTTGAGAAAAATATTCATGTGTAGTTTGATATATATATATATATAACTCTGGCAAAGAGACTTTTGAAAAAAAATGCACAGACTAGAAGGTGCAAGTAATATATTTATTATGAAAAATTCAGAGGCATTATTGGCTGATATTCAATTTAAGTTTTTATTATTTGTGCGCTTATATGGCTACTCAATACGAGAATGAGCGATTGATCTAAGTACATGAGACTAGGCTCTGACTGGTGCAAGGATATGACTTTTAATAGTGATGGTATTTTTCGACTAGGTAATCAACTAATAGCAGCAAACATATATGGATTGAGATAGGCTATACGTGATAAAGCTCACAACTCTAGATACACTATATATTCAGGTCCATAAGATGCATCATTATTGGATTGGTTGGAAAAGAAAGAAGAAAGAATTCGTTAACTTTGTTTCTAACTATGTGATAGTCAGCATGTTAACACAAACACTTGCTACTCGTAGGCCCACTACAATAACTCAAGATTTGAAGTGGAAATACAATAGAATTACAATTACGTTATACGAACGAATTACCCAAACAATTAGAGGCATGATTATGTGTGGGAAAACTCTAAATTGGCTTACAAAGCAGGCACATTTCTTTCTAATCAAAACTCCTTACAATGAGGAAAAATATGCATAGATATACATGGATAGAAAATACTCCAACTCAATAGGGTCCTATTGTCTATCATCTATGATAGATGATTACATCTATGATAGAAAATCTTTTCAAGTACGAGTATATCTTAGTATCGATTTTTATTTACAGACAAATGGACAATCTGAATGTATTATACAGATCTTGAAGGATATGTTGAAAAATTGCATTCTTGAGTTTGGAGGTAGTTGGAATGCCTATCTATCTTTAGTTGAATTTGCTTATAATAATAACTTTCAGTCTGTCATACAGATGGAACCATACGAAGCATTGTATAGCAGGAGATGTTGTTTTCCTATCGGATAGTTTGAAGCTGGTAAGACTAACTTATTAGGACCCGACCTAATACAAGAAGCTATGGATAAGGTCCAATTGATCAAACAGAGATTGCAGACAAAAGTCTTATGCTGATAAGAGAAGAAGAGATTTAGTGTTCACAATTGGAGACAAAGTGTTCCTACGAGTCTCACCTATGAAAGGTGCAATGCGGTTTGGGAAAAGAGGCAAGTTGAGCCCCATGTTTATAGGACCGTATGAGATACTAGACCGAGTGGGAGCAGTGGCTTATCGTTTGGCTCTTCCTCCTGAGTTGTCCTTTATTCACCTAGTGTTTCATGCCTCTATGCTTATAAAATGTATATCAGACTCCTCTCAAATGCTTGAGACACTAACTATATCGCTTGATGAGAAGTTGTCTTATAAGGAGGAGCCTATGGCTATTATTGATTGACACATAAGAAAGCTAGTCACAAGAAATTGTGTTCGTTAAAATCTTAGTGGAGAAATCATACCGGTGAAGAAGCTACATGGAAAGTGAAAAATGCTATGAGAGTCAAATATTCTCATTTATTTCAATCTACAGGTACATAGTTGAGTTAAATTCGGGGACCGAATTTCATAAGGTGGAAAAAATGTAATACCTCCAATTAAAAATAATAATAATAATAATAATAATAAGGATAGTTAAGTAATTTGCCAAAAAAAAAAGAGCTAGTTAGCTTATAGCCAACAAAAGTGGCGTAACTGAAACCAAAAAGGAGATTTGAGTCCTTAGCCTTGTAGGATTTTAAAAGGAAAAAAAGGATTTGAAGGGGAGCACGGAAATGCAACCTTACTGTGGCTAAAATAGAAGTTGTAACAGTGGGGAAAAAACGCAGAGGAGGAACAACAGGGAAGAAGAAGAAAGAATAGTTGCTGGAAAAACTTTGACAAGCAAAAGTGCGAAAAGATAAGCTTTTGACATTAATATTTACAATCAAGAAAGAAGGAGAATTGAACCTGTATTGCAGCTTCAAGCGAAACAATTCTTCGGCACAAAAAGGTCAATTTTCCCCTTTCTTTGATTCTTCTTCAATTTTCCGGTGGATTTCTTTAAATCCCGATTTATGTACTTATAGGATTCCATGGGGTATTGAAAATTTAATTTAGAAAGAAAAAAAACAAACATATTATGGACAACAGTTCTATTTAAGTTTCAACTTATATGCATGACTATGAAAATTGAATAGTACAAGGAATAAACTATATAAATAATTTTTTTTAATAGAAAATTTTGGACTAATTTAAATTACTCATACGATGGGTAAATATAATTCGATAAATTGATGATGAAACATAAAACTCGAAGGATTGGGTATTCTAAATCAGCGATGAATTAGCCTAAATGAGGCAATTGACACGAGATCAATATTATGTGATTATAGATTCATTGGAGGAAGTTGTACGTTTGCTCGAGGTGAAGCATTTGGTATTTCGGTACGAGTACAGTGAGTAGTAATATTACCACAATTTGTGTTTTCATAACCCGCATAATTTATATATGGTTTTGAAAATAAACTTATTACTGATGCTTTAAAATTTGCATGTGGGACAAGTCTTTTACTTGATATGATACCGAATAGTTTACTTGAGATGTTTACCGAATAATCTAAATGTTTTCACCGTTGCTAGATATGTTTTACCGTTACTTGAGGTGTTACAGTTATTTGAATTATTCTCACTATTACTAGACATGTTTTACTGTTACTTGAGACATGTTGACTATTACCAGAAAAAAATTACAAGATTTGATAAGGATTGATATGCCCTTTATTATTTTGGAAAATGCTTTTGTACAAGTATTTACTATTTACAAGAAAGAGTATAAATGGAAGGAGACTTTGAAGGATCCCGTAGCTAACGACGGGTTTGTTAGACCTGGTGCACCTTGTAGTTACAGATTACCAATTATAGTTATAGCCCTCGCTAGTGGGAAGGTAGAACTAGCATACAGTTACAGTTTTCCTTGGAGTAGGGAACTACAAGTTATATTTGGTTCTTTTACGAAGGGGCCCACACAGTAATACAGATTACATGATCCTTTCTTGGAAACCTCCCAAACATAAAGATTTGCTATGAGACAGTGTTTACCGTATTTACTATCAATTTGTTAACTTGATTTCTGTCACAGGAAGTACATGAATAGACTGATTATATTTACTGTTTTTGAGAGGGCATTTTTGTCACGACCCGGATTTTTCACCATCGGGATCATGATGGCGCCTACTCGTGGTAGCTAGGCAAGCCAACTTACTTACCTTTTCCATTAGTAAAACCATTCTGTTGTCAATTTATAGCATCATTAGTAATAACAACAATAACTACGAAAGTCTAATTTTTATAAGTCTGAAATAAATACGAAATGCTCAACAATATTCTCTACCCAAGATTTGGTGTCACATACGCACGAACCACTAAGAATAAACTACATATAGAGGTCTGAAAGAAATATAACAGTTGTCTGTCTTAAAAACAATGAGGCAACAGTATAAATGAAAAACATAAGAAGAGACACCGGGCCTGCGGATACCTACAAGGCTACCTCAGTCTCGTGATAATAAAATCCTGCTCCCGAACTACTGCTGCTGCTGCTGCTCAAAACCTGGACCTGTG
>MU715555.1:149945-171772 GCA_026770625.1 Nicotiana glauca | reverse complement strand
AACCCAACGGCTAGGCAAGCCCAACCAAATATACTCTCAACCCGAGCTTAGAGCTCAAAATCATTTATTTTAAGTCATTAATGGTGAAGGAAACCAAAATAAACTGATAGTTATAAAAATATCCAGAAATCCCCCAAAGACAACGTAACTTCCCAACGACCTGGGATCAAAAGTCAAGAGCCTCTATCACAATATCAGTACAATACTGTAAGTAACTCTACAAGACTGAGAGTACGTGGAATAAACAAAACAACAGAGTAATAAGGGGAGTGTCGGGTCCTGCAGACGCCAGGCAGCTACCTCGACGATCCCAAATGGAGCTCTAGACCAGCACCAAGCTCAGCTAAGCTTCCAAGTACCTGAATCTGCACACATGGTGCAGGGAGTCAAGTGAGTACTTCCAACTCAGCGGTAATAAAAGTAAATAATGCTGAGGAAAAGAAAATCACACAAAGCACTATCTCATGCCATAAAATACAGAATCATCTTTTAAACTGCAGTATACTTTCATGGTATTCCTTTTTAACATATATGAGTACATTTTGAAATTTCTTTTTAACATCTCTTTCTTTCATTATTAACAGTTCAATACCTGGGTACAACATCAAATAGTGCAAGTCTGCACTCAAGTCAGCCCCTTGGCTCAGCACTCCTTAACAATTTCCACCAGTGTATCTGGTCAACAAGGCAAATAAAATATGTATGCCAGTAATGTATGAGTGCTAAATGTCATGCCATGTAGTACAAGTAGAACCAATGCATGAATGCAATGCAATGCACATGACGCTGTGGCGTGCAGCCCGATCCATTTGGGCGCCCGGCGCTCACTGTGGGGGTTCAGACTCCGGAGAGGCTCCTACAGCCCAAGCGCAATATCAATATCACTCCCGCTGCGGCGTGCAGCCCTTTCCATGCATAGTCATGAATGCACATAAGCCTCTTGGGCATTAATCACATAGCAGTTCTCAGCTAAAATACCAGTTAAACATCAGTTAAGTTTTCAAATGTTAGAAAGATGGCTGAGTTCGCAAAATAATATTTTTTTAACCTTGGACTGAGATGAAAATATGCACAGTATTGCCAAGACAGTGACACCAATCCCTGTAGGATTAAAATATTCGGCACGAATCCCAAAACATGACAATCAGTCCAGTTCATGATAAGTAATATCTTTATTAGGGAGTCAATTCAATTTCAAGCAATTAGGTAGTATTTTTATTAAGCGGGACGGACCAAGTCACAATTCCCAATGGTGCTCTATCCCACTCCCGTTATCCGGCGTGCAAGCCACCTCAATATAGCACTATCATGTGCAAGTCCGGGGTTTACAAACCCTCAGGACATCATTTACAAGTATTACCCACCTCAAGCCGGAGAAAACTCTAGCCCGCGACGCCTTTGCTCCTCAAACCGTCCTCCACGCACGTCGAAACTAGGCAAAATCAGTACAAATATATTATAATAGGCTAATGGAACAACACCCAGTCAAAAACAATCGAAATATAATAAAAATCTCGAAACTAGCAACACCCGAGTCCCGGGCCCGCTTCTCGAAAAATTATAAAACTTACATTTTCAGAATTCTCGTCTTGCCACGAGTCCGTACATATAAAATTTATCAAAATCGGAGTTCAAATGAGCCACCAAATCCCAATTTTACATGGCAAAAATCCAAGCCCTAACTTCTTCAATTTATACCTAAATTCAGAGAATTAATGGAAGATTCTTTGATTAAATGACGTATTTAAGACACGAGACTTACCTCCAATCATTTTCCGTCGAAATCCCCGTCCAAATCTATCAAAGAGCTCTCAAGGTGGTGCAAAAATGGAGGAAATAATGAAGGGTTCGCGTCTGAAATTTTAATTAAAAAGCCTTCTGTTCCGCCCAGGTTTAACACTACGCGAACGCGGTCAACACCCCCCGCGTTTGCGACGAACAAATTCCATCTGACCAAAATTTACCTATACGCGAACGCGACCCCTTGCCCGCGAATGCGATGCTCTGGCCCTTCCTCTTACGCGAACACGTTCCATTCTCACGCGATCGCGATGCATGATCTGCTTACCCTTCGCGATCGCGAAGCCCCTGATGCGAACGCGATGAACAAAAATCCTTGGCTTCAAATTTCCTCTACGCGTTCGCATCCACCACCACACGAACGCGATGCCTTAAAACCTGCAACACTTATGACAGCAAAACTGATCACATAACCAACCAAAAATGATCCGTTTGAACCCCCGAAAATACTCCGAGGCCCCCGGACCTCAACCAAGCATGCCAACATATCCCATAACACCATACGAACTTGTTCCAATCATAAAAACACGTCCTTAAACACAAAATTCATCAAATTATAACGGATTCAAGCCTAAGTTTCAACTATAACTTCCGAAACCAACATTCAATCAAAAACCCGACCAAGCGATGTCCGAATGACCTGAAAATTTGCAGACATATCCAAAATCACCTAACAAAGCTACTGCAACTCTCGGAATTCCATTCTGACCCTCGGATCAAAATCTCACCTATCAACCGAAATTCGCCAAAATTCCAACTTCGTCAATTCAAGCCTAATTCTACACCGGACCTCCAAATTCGATTCCGATCACTCTCCTAAGTCATAAATCATCTCCCGAAGCTAACCGAACCACCAGAATTTACATTCGAACCCTCTAACTACATAGTCAACTTCTGGTTGACTTTTTTAAAACAAGCTACCTTCTACGAGGCTAGGTGCCTTATTTTTAACCAAAACCAATTCAATTACACCCGATCAACTCAAATACCGATATTAAAACATGAAGCATCACAATAAGGGGGAAACGGGGCGGTAACTCACGTGACAACGGGTCGGGTCGTCACATTGTATTATTTTTATAGTGTCAATTTTTTTATTTTCTAGGAGCATGGAAAGCAAAGGTATTAGAAGGATGCAATATCAAATCAAAAGGTTGAAACTAAGTGTGACGTACCTGCATGAAGGACCAAGCTTGGGATGTCTGAGTACCCTATGAGCTGTTAGTGCTTCGGCATTTGGCCGATCAGGAGTCTCTTTTATCCTTTTATTAGTTATGGTGTGCATTGGGGACAATGCACAATTTTAAGTGTGGGGTGAGGAGATTGTCTGGGTGACTTTCTATGTTATTTTAGTTGTGTTAGTTTAACTGAATAATATTTTTAAATAGAACAGATTGGACTTTTCCCGATGATGGATTTATTAGACAATTTTCTTGAGGGATTTAATCTAAAAAAAATAAAATAAAAAGATTTTCTTTTGTTAGGTAGTGTAGCAATTCCCCCTTGGTTTTTCTTTGTGTCGCGGTTCTTTTTCAAGGATTTTATTTGAATCGGGTGTAGTTAGTTTTTTTTAAGGAATAAGAGCCATTGTATTGTGTTTTGAATTGTAGCAATATCCCTTGTCTTTGTTATGCCTTGAGAATAGTGAGTACTTTGGTTGTGACACTTAGGCTCAGTTTTTGACTCTTGTATAAGTAACTTAAATTATATGATTTTAAATTTGCTTAACTACTTTGACTAGAGTGTCTTGATGTATCCAATACTGAGTGAGTTATGTGCCATGTGTGTGTGCGGTTTGAGTGTTATTTTGTGCATTGAGTTTGATGCCTATAACTTGACCCGTGTGTTTGCAAAGCGAAATAATAGTTTTATTCAGTCTAGAAAGTGATATAGACATTTCTTTGTTGACCAGATATATATATTTCACCCGCCTAATTATTATGTATCGTGGTTAACCCCTTTGAGCCTGTAATCCTGTTTCTTTGGCAACCACATTACAAGCCTTACCCATTTATTTGAATTAACCATCTATTTGAACTATTGTAACCTCTCATGAGCACTTGAATTGTTTAGGAACTTTGTAAAGGTTAAAGTGTGAGGTGGTTGGTTTGGCTTTTGAGTGGAACTAATTAAATAAGGAGAAAAGTGCACTATTTTAAAAAAGTAAGAGCCACTTGAATTGAAAAAAAAAAAAAAAATTAGTTGGATTGTTGTAAAAAAAAAAATTCCTTGATAAATGGTGGCTCTTGATGTAAGTGTGCTTAAAGAAGAATGGGGTAATATACATTGATGTGAAGGTAGAGTTTTGGTTTGATATAAGTATTGGGTTTGGATGTTAAAGTATATGTATTAAAGTGCTTAGGGAGGTGTAGTCACTCTTATATCTAAATGTATCCTACCCGTCCCGTAGCCTACATTATAACCAAATAAAGTCATAATTGATCCTAGATTGAATGAGCTCGATGAGTGGAGTTGTACACTACGGGCAAGCTTATGGTGCATCTTTTGTGGCATATGAATATTATTTCTGAGAGTGAGTGAATTCTTTCTATCTTGAGTTCTTAAGTGTTCTTAAATTTTATTGTGTAGAACTCCTCTCTTTTGTATGTGAGGGCACTTGATTCATGAAGGAAAGGTAATGTCAGTGACCTCTATGTTAGAGTAAGTGGGTGAGTTGTGAATAATGCGTGGTACTTGTGAGTCAAATCTTGAGGTGAAGATGTTATACTTTTGTGCTTAGTTTATTTTGAATACTTTTGGTGTGATGAGTTAGGAGAATTGTTTAAAAAGGTATTCATACCTATGCGCTCAATTTTAAGTTGCTCGAGGACGAGCAAGAGTTTAAGTGTGAGGTATTGATAATGATAAAAAGTGCATATTTTTGAGTATATTTGCATATTAATTCTTATGTGTGTCGCGGGAGATTACATGATTTTCGAAGTGAAATATACTCATTAAGTGTTTCTTATGTGTAGGAACGAGTTTGGATGATAAATGATCAAAAGATGACAATTCGACACAAAAAGAAGAAATTAAAGTAGTGGGAGCTCGTCTACTCTCGTGCGTGGCACGAAGTCGGACGCGAAAAAGGAAAAAAATTAACGCACAAAACAGCGAAGCGAAGCAAAGGCATGGAGCGCTTCGCGAAAAGGAAGAATCTCAAAAGCTGGATCCGTGTCAAAGTTCGTGTCTAGATGCGAAGGCAAATGCGGATCCGCGTCAAAGTTCGCGTCTAGACGCGAAGGTAGACACAGATTCCAGCTCTCCCATCAGAAGTTGGATTGAAGAATTCCGTCCCTCATCAGCCCTAGGTCATATAAATACATCCTAAAACACCACTTTGAAGAAAGAGAGACACTACTTTAGTTTTAGACTGCTTTTGGAGGAAGAACAAGTGTGAGAAGATCAACCCAACATTAGAGTTTTTTTATCTCTTCTATTTTCTTGCATTTACCCGTTATGAATAATTTAGTAGATTATTATCGTTTTGTTATGAGTAGCTAAATCCTTTGTCTAGGGTTTTGATGAAACCTATTGAAGGATGAACTTATTGATTCTGTTAATATAGTTTGCCAGTTTAATCTCTATTTGTCACATTACGTGTTTGTTGTAGTTAGTTGACAGGATCCTCAAATAGCTGTGCGTATTTAGTGTGCATAATTCGGGAGAGAGTGCATATTTAGGTAGTTGTTGAACAATATCACTCCCAAAGTATAAGAGGGATCTATAACTGTGGGTTTAAAGGCGGGATTAGGGATAACAAAGCCTTGGGTGCAATCTAAAGTGAGTTGTAATAAACAAAGCCAGCTAGCGTATCTCGGGAGAGTGCATGTAGTAAATTATTGTGATTACTCGGTAGAGATTTATGGTAAAAAGAGTTGTTCATGATTGATACAGATACCTTGGTGAATCTATATGAAACATAGCCGGAAGGGATTTTATCAATAGGAAAAATCATAGCCTTAGAATCCTCTCATAACTGTTTACAACTCAAGTATAGTAGCTTTCAGTTGTTTATTTACTTTCAGTCTTAGTTATTAGTAATACCATCAACAGTTATTTACAACGTTTGGGGAAGTTGATTCTAAAAAATTTAGTAAATCCAACGAAAGTAATTGATAGGTTAATTTTCTGTGGATTCGACTCTAGGCATATATACTCAGGTTATATTTGCAATGTCCGCGTATTTTTTTATAAGGCATAATTGGGCATGATCAATACAATCAATATCATCAATTTTCTCAAAGCAGAGATTGGTTCACAGATAAACTATTCAAAGCAATATCAGCCAGCAAACTAAGCGATGAAAGAATATGTTACTTTCCAATATAATGGTGTACCATATGATATCTTGTAGTTTTTCTTCTATATCTGCGTTAAAAAATAAGCTTATTGAAGTCAAAAATTTATTTATTTTGACACATTAATATGGGTATAAAATGTTTAATCGATGTTAATCAAAATAAGGTAACAAATATAAATCAGGTGAAGAAAATGCAAAAAATAAAAATGACGAAAGAATTAGGTCATCGTGACAAAAGAAACATGAATTGATTGACTTGAATGATGATGTTGGAGAGTCAAATAATAATTAGTCCTATATTTATGGATTGGTACGAGACTATGATCTCGTTATATATTATGTTGGTGACTCCCTTCCATAGGCAGATTTAGTATTTTTTAAAAAGAGGAAAAAATTATTAAGTGGGAATCAATCCTTGTTCCTCTAGATAAATGACTCAATATTTAGTCAAGTGCTTTATTCAGCATTTGTGAAGTATAAGTGTTAATATATAATATTAGATAAATTTTAAAAAATACATATATTACATACATAATTTAATAGAGAGACCATTAGTTCACGTGCTACATTAAATAATGTATAAATCAGCCCCTGCTCCTGTCACACTAGCAACGACTTTTTATTTTTTCATCTGAAGTTTGGTATGGACTCGATCATTCTGGAATTTTATTTTGGGAGTAAAACTTTCGCTATCAAATGAGATTTCCTATATAAGACTCAAATTCAAGACCATTGATTTAAAATGTAAAAGAATTTACCATTCCACTATGTCCTTTGGGGTACACAAGCAACAATTTGCCGGGTTGTAAACGGTCTTTTAAATTCCAAAGAAAGACAATTATGTCAAAAGAACATGAGCCAGGAAAAGAGTGGGAAAAATGCATCAGTAAATATCGAAAATTAAAAGAAATAACTATGACGAAACCAATATCATGCAATTTAAGAGTCTCACATGTTAAAGTGCTATATGAATGTAAACAAAATTTGTTTTTAAGTCTACTCGAACTAACTATTTTCCAAAAACAGACGTCAATAAATCAATAATCATGAGGTGTTGTTCCCATAACTCAAAACCTTTTTGAGATTAGAAAAAGGAAGAGAAGAATGCATCCATAAATATCCAAAATTAAAAGAACTATAACTATGACTATCATACAATTGCTTATAAGAGTCTCACATGCCAGACTCAGATTCATAAATGTAAATAAATTTTAATTTTATCGCTACTAGAACTAAATATTATCCAGAAACAAATTAAAAGTCAATATTATGAGAATTTATGTTAACCAAAAAAGAGGGACAAAAAAAAAACGAATTTATGGACTTGCGTGCACACACATGTAAGTATTCAAAGTAATTTCTGTTGTTTGTATTATAAAGGCTTTGATTCAATTAGGAGTGATATGCTAAGGTTGACATGGTCACAAAGTATAAAGTTTTATTGCGTAAATTCTGGTGTAATTTCTAATTAATTGACTAAATTAGAAATGAAAGATCTATGTATAGGGGGGTTATGATTGATCCTAAATCAGACATGCTTGACAAACAAGGGTTATAGTGGAGTGGTAAGTACTCCTTCAATCTTAACCAGAGGTCTCGAATTCGAGCTCTGGGTATGGAATTGCCTTTGTTAGGGAGCGCTTTACCCTCCCCCCCCCCCCCCAATGTGGTACTTTTCGGCGCGAAACCGAATTAGTCGGGCCCCAATATGGGTACTGGATATCGGGTGAGAAATCAAAAAAAAAAATCATACATGCTTGTTATGTCTCATCATTAGAAAGGAAAAAGCTATTTCCTTTAATTCATGTTATGTTGAAGAGGAGGAAAACCCGAAAATAAAGAAGATAAAGAACACCAAATTTTAACGTGAAAAACCCTTCAAATCGAATGTAAAAATCACGGGATCACAGATCCAAAAAGCTCCACTATAACAATAAGAGGGTTTAAAAAGTTCTCCAAATTGGCTACATAACAAGAGCCAACCATGGAGCAACAATAGCAACAAGAGCAACAACTAATCAATTGAAGAAAGAGTATAATCCACAAAATAAAGTTGCTGTTCAAAGCTCGAAATCACATGCTAAAAGCCACCAAATCCGATCTCCACCGTTCAAATCCAATACCAAGATATTACGAACTCTCCATCAAAATTTTGGCCTGATCCAACGGTTAACAAATCGAAAAATATAATTTGAAGTTGGCTGGTCGGAACAAAAATCTGCAGCAAAATAAATATTTTTCTTCTCTCTTCTCTCTCGATGAAAGCTCTCTCAAAATCCACTCTTATGTGCTTAAGTCTTCAAAGACTTTATCAATGAGCATAGAATAATTCTCCAAGGTTGTCCTATTTATAGATCATGAGTGGTGCTTTCTCTTAAAGCCAAAGCCCACTCAAAATAAGAATAAACCGAATCCAATTCCAATTAGGAATGGAAACCAAAAGAGAATAGGATTAGGCCATTGGACCTTTGGCTGGACAATATAGGCATGTGCCCAACAAACTCCCCCTCCAGCCAAGGGGCCAAATGTGTCTTCAAGTAGAGGAACTATTGACAGGTTTCATGCCTGCTAATTTTCTACAAAATTCATGTTTATCTGCAACCACCGGTTTTGTCAGCATATCCGAAAGATTTTCATCAGTGTGTATCTTCTCAACCTCAAATAATTTCTCTTCCACGGCGATTCTTATCCAACGATACTTTCTATTTATATGTTTGGTCTTAGAATGAAAAGTGGAGTGCTTGGTGAGACAGATAGCACTCTGATTATCACAAAATATGATGTACCTTGGCTTCTCAAATCCAAGATCATTAATAAACTCCTTCATCCATAATAGTTCTTTATCACCTTCTGTGATAGCAATATATTCGGCTTTTGTGGTGGATAGAGCTATGCACTTCTGTAGTCTAGATTTCCAAGAAACAGCTCCCCCTGCAAAAGTGATCAAATAACCGGAAGTGGATCTTGAATTATCAAGATTACCTCATAAAAAGAGTCTGTGTAACAAACAAGTTCAGGCTTGCCATTGCCAAAGCACAGCTTCTAATCTGCAGTACATTTCAAATACCTTAGTATCCAGTTTACTGTATCCCAATGCTCTTTTTCAGGATTGGAAAGGAATCTACTAATAGTACCAAAGGCATGTGCAATATCTGGTCTAGTGCAAACCATAGCATACATCAAGCTACCAACGGCAGAAGAGTAAGGAATACGAGACATCTCCTTTTTCTCTTCATCAGTAGATGGACTCTGAGTAATAATCAATTTGAAGTGTTTAGCAAGAGGAGTACTAACCACTTTTGCATCTGTCATATTGAACCTCTTGATTACCTTCTCAATGTATTGCTTTTGTGATAGAAATAACTCCTTTCTATCTTTGTGTCGGTGGATTTGAATGCCCAAGATTTTCTTTGTTGGACCCATGTACTTCATCGCAAACGATTTGCTCAACTGCTTCTTAAGGACTACGATTCTGGATTTATTCTTGCCAATAATAAGCATGTCATCTACATAAAGCGATAAAATAATAAAATCATCAACAGAGAAGCAGACATAATTTTCTTGCCCTGGAGCTTGTTTCAATCCATACAGGCTCTTTTTCAATTTGCAGACATAATTTTCTTTTCCCTTAGTTACAAAACCCTCAGGTTGCTCCATATAAATCTCATCATTTAAATTACCATAAAGAAAAGTAGTCTTAATATCCATCTGCTCAACCTCTAAATCTAGACTTGCAGCTAAGCCTAGAACCACACGAATAGAAGACATCTTCACGACAGAGGAGAAAATTTCATCAAAGTCAACTCCCTTCTTCTGGCCAAAACCTTTAACAACTAATCTAGCTTTGTATCTAAGTGCAAAGGTATGGTTATCTTGCTTTATTCTGAATATCCATTTGTTAGATAAAGCTCTCTTACCTTTTGGCAATTTCACTAACTCATATGTGCCATTCTTATGGAGTGACTTCATTTCATCTTCCATCGCTTCGATCCACTGATCTTTGTGAGTATATTGCATGGCTTTATTATAATTCTCAGGTTCTCCCATGTCAGTCAAAAGTACATACTCATCAAGAGGATAGCGCATGGATTTTTGCTTCTCCCTTATAGATCTTCTAAGAGAGGTTTCAGGAGCATTCGAAGTAGTTATATGTGCAGGAATTGGTTGCTGATCAACCACAACTTCATCAAATGGAGCATCAATATCATCTATACCATGATGATTATTTTGATCTTGATCACTATCTCCATCATTGTCTTGGGTTCCTTCATGTGCAACAGGTGCCTTAGTAATTGAAACTGGATCAATATCAACTAAGCTCTCATTACTTTGAGAATATATCTTCTCAACTTTGTCGATATCTTCAATAGTTTGGTCTTCAAAGAATATTGCATCACGACTGCTAATAAGTTTATTGTCAACAGGATCATAAAAACGATACCCGAACTCATCTTGATCATAACCGATAAAGATGCACTGCTTAGTTTTGACATCCAGTTTCGATCTCTCGTCTTTAGGAATATACACACAAGTATTACACCCAAAAACTCTCAGGTGATCATAAGAAACATCTTTGGCAAACCAAACTCTGTCTTGGACATCACCATCTAAAGCAACTGCAGGAGACAAATTGATAACATAGGCAACAGTGTTAAGTGCTTCCGCCCAAAATGTATTTGGAAGTTTAGCCTCTGAAAGTAAGCATCTAACTCTCTCAACTAGAGTTCTATTCATCCTCTCTGCCAAACCGTTCAATTAAGGCGTCTTGGGCGGAGTTTTCTGATGACGTATTCCTTGTTCCTTGCAATAGTTATCAAAGGGACCACAATATTCACCACCATTGTCAGTGCGAATACATTTTAATTTCTTCCCCGTCTGTCTCTCAGCTAAGGCCTGAAATTCCTTAAACACGCCAAGTGCTTGATCTTTAGATTTCAAAGGATACACCCAGAGCTTACAAGAATGATCATCAATGAAAGTCACAAAGTAAAGTGCACCACCTTTTGACATTACTTTAAAAGGACCACACAAATCAGAGTGTACTAGCTCTAATAAATCGGGCTTTCTTGAGGGAGGATGACTGTAAAAGGAAACTCTTTTCTGTTTTCCAACTAAACAATGGATACACCTTTTTTAGCTTTGCTTGTTTCAATCCAGAAAGCAAACTTTTCTTAGCCAAACACATAATCCCCCTATCGCTCATATGACTCAATCTTCTGTGCCACAATTCTGATAAAGTATCACCTTCCACCATATTTATTGAGTCATTAAGAATAAAGCCCTGTGTCACATATAAATAACCAGACTTGACTCCACGAGCCACCACTAACGAGCCCTTAGTGAGCTTCCATTGGCCATTAAAGAGGGCATTATGGTAACCTTTATCATCTAATCTTCCTGCGGAGATCAAATTGAAAGGAATGTCTGGAGCATGCTTGACATCTTGAAGAACTAATATTGAACCATTATTAGTTTTCAAACAAACTGTGCCAACACCAAACACCTTAACTTTACTGGCATTGCTCATCTTTAACACTCCAGAATCAACAGCAGTATAAGATGAGAAAAAATCTTTTCTTGGTGTAACATGTGAGGTAGCACCAGAATCTACTATCCAGCTAGTCTTATGGGATACCAAATTGATGACGTTTTCATCATAAGCAAAAAGAAGGTCATCTCAAACAATAGCAGCAACATTGTTCTCGTTATTTTCAACTTTTTTTCCTTCTCTAGTGTCTTGATTCAACTTGCGGCAGAACTTTTTGATGTGTCCTTTCTTGCCACAGTGGTTTCATGTAATATTATAATATTTGGAACTTGACTTACTTCTACTTTTACCTCTATTCCTTGAGCTTCTTGTTCTATCCCTCCCCCGGTCTTCTGTAACCAAGATATCTGCATGTGAGGACGAACCTTGAGATTTTCTCCTTACTTCCTCGTTCAATACACCACTCTTGACATATTCCACAGTCACCTTACCTCCAGGAGCTAAATTTGTCAAAGAAACACGAAGAGTTTCCCAAGAGTCTGGAAAAGTATTAAGAAGCTAAAGTCCTTGTATCTCATCATCAAAATTAACCCCATTCCAGATAGATGATCAAGGACGCCCTGAAAATCATTTATGTGATCAAGGATAGGGCTGCCTTCTTTGCATTTAAAGGTCATCAATTGCTTTAGCAGAAATAATTTGTTGTTCCCGGTTTTTGAAGCATAAAGAGTCTCTAGCTTTTCCCACAATGATCTCGCATGTATCTCGTTCACAATATGGTTGCGAACATTATCTTCAACTCATGGCCGTATATATCCACATATTTGTTGGTGCTTGAAATCCCAATCTTCATCGGATATACTCTCGGGTTTATGAGCTGAAAAAATGGGTAGATGCATCTTCTTCACGAACAACAAGTCTTTCATCTTGCTTCTCCAAGCATTATAATTTCTCCCATTTAAACATACCATCTTACTCATATTCGCCTCCATTCCGTAACAACCCGGATAAATAACCAAGGCTCTGATACCACTGTTATATTGAGGAGGAGGAAAACCCAAAAATAAAGAAGATAAAGAACACCAAATTTTAACGTGGAAAACTCTTCAAATCGAAGGTAAGAACCACGGGATCACAGATCCAAAAAGCTCCACTATAACAATAAGAGGGTTACAAAAGTTTTCCAAATTGGCTACACAACAAGGGCCAACCACGGAGCAACAATAGCAATAAGAGCAACAAATAATCAATTGAAGAAAGAGTATAATCTACAAAATGAAGCTGTTGTTCAAGGCTCAAAATCACATGCTACGAGCGTCCAAATCCAATCTCCACCGTTCAAATCCAAGATCAAGATTTACGAACACTCTGTCAAAATTTTGGCCTGATCCAACGGTTAACGAATCGGAAAACGTAATTTGAAGTTGGCTAGTCGGAATAAAAATCTGCAGCAAAACAAATACTTTTCTTCTCTCTTCTCTCTTGATGAAAGCTCTCTCAAAACCCACTCTTATGTACTTAAGTATTTCAAAGACTTTATCAATGAGCATAGAATAATTCTCCAAGGTTGTCCTATTTATAGATCATGAGTGGTGCGTTCTCTTAAAACCAAAATCCACTCAAAATAGCAATAAACCGAATCCAATTCCAAATAGGAATGGAAACTAAAAGAGAATAGGATTAGGCTATTAGGCCTTTGGCTGGACAACATGGGCATGTTCCCAACAATTCATATGTCCTGATTCCTATCCGAGTATCTCTGCTTGTTGTTGGCACGCTCCAAAACCCAAGGGCACGACCAGCGCTCGACTGGATAGCCCCAGTCAAGCGGACCTGAGTGCCTTTTCTATTCCACGTGTTATCCCGTGTTTTCATTATTCTTTAATCAAACGAAATAACCATTTATAATTTAAACACCTTTTTTTACGAAATATACATAACATACATGGTTACTATGCGTGGTTTACAAGTTACACTGCCCAAATACGTAGATACATACTTACATAAGTTCGTAACCCACATTTCCTATCTACGGAGCCTCTAAGGATACAAAAGAGTTTTACAATACTTGCCGGTAATAAGGCTCCGGCTATACCAAAAATCCCCACAATGAATTACACAAGAGTACCTTCTGAGGTTATATGCTAAGGGACATTAATGCTACGACTAACAATGCTGACATGGTTAATCACTGTGAGGACGTCAATTATTATACAAATTAGGCATAGGGGTAAGTAGTACTTTGGAAATAGGAGTCATTAAGGAGGAATATTCAAGTACATGACCTAGTCGTTTCCTAGAGCGAAGGGAAAATCAATTCATGCTCTGGTACCTTGAATGCGATATGGAATTCAAAATACATGAAGTGGAATTACACTCCTGATGTTAGCTAAAACAAGGAATCTATGCCATAAGCCCATGAGGATGAAAGTGAAGTTAAAACACTTATGAGATTATCATAACTCAAATAGCTTAACCCTCCCTGAAAATTGACCCTATATGAGAGAACTAAATGTACGACAACTTGTCCTCCAAATAAATATGCTCATGATATGTGCAAAAATCTCAAGGCACCAAATCTCCCACTTTCATGAGTAGAACCACATAATTAAGACATCTAAATGTTGGGATGAGATCATGTATTGGTTAGAGTCATTCTAATGGTTAATCATGATGCTCCGGGGAGAAAGCCAAATGACACTCATATCCACCCAAGGAGGTGTAATACCAAGGGTAGCAAAACTCCCCTCACATGAAAATGATATAGTCAGTTATACTAGAAGTCGAGTGAGAAGAAGGACACGTAATCCATTTAATCCGACCCATTTAATACTTTTGAAAAAGGGGACACACTTTGATTTGAAATCAGGGCAATTTCAGCCTGAGCTTAAAGGAAAATCATTACTTTTGAAACCCATGAGACAAGCCCTTGTAGTATCGATAACAATTGCGAGAAAGTACTTAAAACCATTACGCGTTGGTATAAAATCAAGGCATCAAAGTGCCCACATGGATAAGTTTGAAGGAATAAGACATCTTAATGCATTTATTGGGTAAAAGTAACCTAGGTTATCTAGTCACATGGACTAGTGGAGCAGGTAGATGATTGTTTAGGAGAACATCTCATAAGGAGTGCGAGCAATATCTTTTTATCCTAAAAAAAGGAACATGTCCTCTCCTTAATGTTATAAGACTTCCCCTTTGATGCCATGAAACATAAATGAATTTTACGATGAGATTTATCAGATGAAGTAGATAATAGGGTAGAAAAACTAATGAGCACCATTTGGAACCTACGAGCTTAAACCAAGTTGAAGACATTAGAAGTCAGTAAGAAAGGAGAAATTTGCCCAGTCTTGGGGCGCTTGTAGAGTACATGAAAGAAAAAAATGAGGCGAATTTAGTCGAATCATATAGTTGGATAACTAGTCGAGATGTTGAGATAATATCGCATTGAAGATTATGGGTGAACGACACATGATGCAAGACAAATGAAAGTAAGTGAGAGAGCCTTATGGAAGTTACATTTACATTGTAACATGTAAGCACTAGGAATGGTGGTAGTATAAAGTGATTACGAGAAGCTACGTTTCTAAAAGAAGATCTTTGTATGAAGTCATCTGATGTATAGCTCTAGAATTCAAAATAATCCAATTATGTTTAGCAACTCAACTTCATAATGAAGCACTACAACACATTTTTACACAACCAACTATTACAAGCCACATTGGGAGATGCTATAAGACTTGACTGAGAGAAAGACTTTGACATACGAATGTGTTACTAGGTGTATTTTTCCTTGGCCACCCCAAAACCAAAAAAGGGGAGACTTAGACTGATAAGTAGATTGTTGGACTAGCACAAGTGTAGATAATCCATTATCGAAAAAAGATCATTCATTTTCAGTAATTGCGGCATGCTATCAACCCTTGATGAACTTGAAGTGATATGAGAACCCAATGAGATAGTATAGAATAATTATGGAGGGTTTGCAGATGTTCATAATGAGTTCTTCATGGATTTTGACTTGAGGACTACCCAGATGCTAATGAAATACAGAAGAACATGAGAAACATGCGTTGTGCTATAATAGCCCCCAAAGGTGTGCTTGGTCTTGACAGAGAGCCTAGTAAGGGTCCTTACGAGACAAAAAGTGTTACAATGACTCATAGAAGGATATGTTCTCTCATGGTTATCGGACAAGTGTAGGAAAACTAGCACAATGAATTCACTAACTAAAGAACATAATGAACACATGCTATGGGGGTGTAAAGAAGAAGTAAACATTTATTATGAGCTAGACATGCTTCTGATATATTAAATCCAAGCTGCAATATACGACCATGCCACGAGCAACCACAATACTAGGACAAAGTGAGCTACTTACTGCGGGATGTCCCAAGTGGACACGAAAGTTATGGCGACACAAGATCTTCCTATGATGTGGATGTGAGGATCTCAATTTTCAGAGAGACTTTATGCACACGGTGACCATTTCGATTGACACGCACTCATGTGAGGTGTTAAGGTATGCTCTTATGTTACTAGGCAGTGAGAAGCTTTCATGATGATATTCGCAAGAGAGTAGATTGACTGTTCAAATCATATAAGCGATATACACAACTGAGTAAAAGAGTGACTCGAGAAGGATCGCAACGCTGGGACGCTTTGCATGGAACTTGATACCACATAGGTAAACTTTACAATGGTGCATGTATAGGCACAAGCGAGTAGATTTTGTCCATTTAAACAAAAATATTCTGTAAGAAATTCATCCGATATATTCCCTTGGTGAGAATTTAGGGAAAACAAGTAAGAAGTATCAATCCTAGAGTTATAACTTAATTCAAGGGCATAATTATAGAGCTTAATTCCATAAAAATGTAAATGAGAGAATTCATAATAGAGTGGATTCACGAATAGTGTTTCTCGTTCAAAGAGTCGATACACACAATGTTTTATTATTCCACATATTGTTAAGACCATGTTTATGAGAACTCTTCAATATAGATGTACATATACAATGAGTAGAAATTTTCATTTGACTCACTTAATGACGTTAGGTTGATAGGGAATAGCTTAATCGATACCCCTCAACTCCACATCCTAATGTATGTAGGTAACATACTGAAATACTACACGATCTAATAGTGCAGAGACATCAATAGGGACAAGGAAACTCCCCTCTTAGCGATATATTTTACCAATCCATTCATAACATAATACATTCTCCTAACAAGTCCTTGGGCGATCCACTCTGACTCAATGGCCGGATCAATCCTTCCTTACATGCTTCAAATTCGCGGATTATGGTATCAAGGTTACCAATCTTGAGAATAAGACCTAGAGGGAAATCGGCTCCCTAACTTGAGCTCTGTCGCAGATTAGAGTATCAAAGAAGGGTGAAATTCCTAAATATCCGAATAGCCTCCAATTTATAGATGTGGTCGACTACACACCGATAAGAAGGACTCTACTAGACACAGCTCCAAGACGTCCTAGGATACTTTCAAACCTTAGGCTCTAATACTAAGTTTGCCATGCCCTAAAACCGAGGGACGCGACCGGCGCTCGACCGGGTAGCCCCAGTTAAGCGGACCTAGGTGTCTTTCCTATCCCACGTGTTACCCTATATTTTCATTATTCATTAATCAAAGGAAATAGCCATTTTTAATTCAAACACCTTTTTTTGCGAAATATACATAACATACATGGTTACTATGCGTGGTTTACAAGTTACACTGCCCAAATACATAGATACATACTTACATAAGTTCGTAACCCACATTTCCTATCTACTGAGCCTCTAAGGATACAAAAGAGTTTTACAATACTTGCCGATAACAAGGCTCCGGCTATACCAAAAATAAGACTCCGGGAAGAAAAACGGCATGAGACACACAAGGCCTTGAGAGGAAAGAGGCTCACCAATTCCACTGACGGGAAGTGAAGGACTGCTAATGTCAGTGGACTGGAGTACCTGTTATAGAACCACCTACAATTATAACACGAATGTAGCGCCCCCGGCAAAAGGGACGTCAGTACATTTGAATTGTACTGGTATGTATCAACAAACTTTATCCCAAGTAAAAATCAAACAATACACAAGTAACAAATAGTAATAGAATCAACGATCAAATGCACATGAAAGTAACAACCAAAGCCAAACAAGTTTCACAATTTCCCATTTTCTCCTTTCAACAGTTTTCCATCACATCAATGATTTCACAACTTTCACATATTTTTATTTCAATAGTGATTTCTCACCTTTTCCATCCTTATTACCTCGGCCACCCTTATCACCACAACTCACACCTTATTACTTCGTGTTGCGGCGCGCAACCCGATCCCACTGGATAATCACATTTCACACAACAGCAATAATTCACAGCTCAAACACATGGCTTCAGGCCATCCAGAATAATATTTCACAATAACAATAACAATTTCACAATGAGTTTTCATCAATCTCAGTACCATTTCCATCATATCCAACATCCCGTATACAATTTAAGTCATAACAATAATTGTCCACGACAAGTCACACATGATATTACTACAGTTGTTTCAATTGCATCAATTACGATTTCTTTTCATCAATTGTTACGCAACTCTTACCACATAAACACATTTGCATACACACTTGTTTTGTTGCTATTTATTTATACCATCATATCGGGACGTTCAAGGCATATAAATCACAAGAATTCACAAATAGCCCACATAAGTTAACACATACCGATTACTCGTACACCAAACAAGGTGACTTTACAAAGGTTAAAGTTAGCCATACATACCTGGAGTCGAATTTTCCTTTTAACTTCTACTTTCAATTCACCAACAGCCTAGTACCATCAATCTAGTTCACAAGTTAATACATATATCTTAGAATTGAAGTTCACATTTACTACCCGAACTTATTTAGGTTATCATTCGCTCATTTTGCAAATCTTTACTCCTCCCAATTCTTTTACTAAATTTTAGGTTTTAAAGGACATGTATGTGTGTGTTCAACTTTTGTTTTCAAGAATCAATGCATGAGAATCCCCCTTTTTGTTCAAATATGAAAACCAATGAAAAATGATTGGGGATTTTACCTGCAAGAATGGAGATGAAGACAATTACTTAAAATTTCCCTGCCCGGGTGACTTTGAAGAATCAAATTGATGAAGGTAGGACTTTCTCTCTCAAAAACTCTCTCTTCCCTCTCTCTAGTTTGTTCAGAAAATATGCTAAAATAAGGAGTTGGGGTGTTTTATTGAAGAAGGGTTCGGGTTTAAAATTTAGAAAAATAGGAGCCCGAGTCAGATTTGCGGTCGTGCTTTGCGATCGCAAAATGGAAATGCGGTCCGCAGAATAGACCGCAAAAGTGCTCCAAAACTTTGAACATTTCTGTTTGGATTTGCGGAGGAAATGCGGTCTGCATACCCATTCTGCGGTCGCATAATGTACCGCATTTTAGACCTTAAATTTGACTAACACACTGACTCACTTTGCGATAGAAATGCGGTTCGCATATCAGTTATGCGGTCGCATAATGGACCGCATTTTGACCTCAATTTTAACCAAACCACAGACTCTATCTGCGGTAGAAATGCGGTCCACATACTTGATTTGCGACCGCATTCTGGACCGCATAATAGCACTTCCCTGGAAAACTTTGATTCTTGATTTTTATATGCTAGATCAGTACAAAGGGTCCGAACGAGCTACTAGGTTGTGAGTACAAGTTTTTCATGGGGACTTACAGTTGTATGGGGTAAAACTGGTTTGTAATAAATGATCGAACGATAGCATGACACCTGGAATCGAAAACAGGTAAAAGGCGAGTCAAGTAATGATTAGTACCAAAAGCAACAACCGCAATCGACATCTGGTAAATCCCGAAGGGAGCGTGATCAACGGGGGTAGATCAAGTATTTGTCATCAGGTAGTATTCAATAAAGAATATTCTCTAACATTAAATATGCAACAGTTACAAAGAATATTTGCAATCATAGCCTGCCGTTACATATTGATCAATGACTCTTTTATTATCATTTAAGTGGGGCATGATCCTAGATCTTGTTTCCCTAGGTGTAGCTATAAATAGTAGGCTCAACAGCCATTGTAAGATATGAAGTTCTTGGGAAAAACAAATGCTATATTTCATTTTTCCTCTCAATTAAACAACTTTATTTGCTCTTTTATATTACTTTTATTTTTGTCCTCCGAGACATTGTGCTCGGAGTCAGGCTTTTCATCTTCTTCAATTTCAACTGCTAAGTCTTACTTTTAATCTTATTTCATTATTATTTTTGGATCAAATCAGTTCGCTTGTTTATAAACCATGTAACAAATTTAACTGTAACATTTTACGGGTAAACACTTATAGGGTAAACACTTACATGGGTAATCACTTGACTTGATAAGATGGTACAAAATGAAAGCATCGTTACGGCTTGCAACTCGATCCACTAATTGTAATAACATCGGTGCAACCCAATCACACATACTACTATTGTACCGTATAACTAGATTCACACATAATACCATTGTAGCATACAACCAAATCCACACATAATACCGCTACAACGTGCATCCGATCCATACTACATCATTAATAATTATTACCCCTCATAATGTCCTTGGTACCAAAATTTTCATCTTTTTAAATATTCGACTCTCCAACTCATATCACAACTAATTTTTTTTCCGTCAAATTTATGATTTCAAGTACAATTTCGAATTTAACTTAGTTTCTTGACGACTTGAATAATGATGAAACCAATATCACCCAATCTAAGAGTTTCACATGCGAGATTGCCATATTAAAATAAGCAAAATTAGTTTATCTCTACTAGAATTAACTAATAACCAAAAAATACTAAGAGGGTGTTTGGCTAAGCATATAAGCTGGTCAAACTGGCTTATAAGTACTTTTTGGCTTATCTATGCGTTTGGTAAAATTAAAAGTGCTTATAAATTAAGTGCTTATAAGCAAAAAATAAGCAAAAAGCTATAAGTTGGTCTCCCCCAACTTATCAGATTTAAGCTTATAAGCACTTTAGGTTTGACCAAAATATTTACTATTCTTTCCCTAAAATACTTCTTTTTAAAACAAAACTCTTCGTATACCCAGTTCTTCAGCTGCTTATTATTAATTTCAGCACTTTTATCCAAACACATAAATACTTATTTTTTTAATCAGTTTCAGTACTTAAAAGTTTTAAGCACCTAATACTTATCAACTACTCTAAATCAGCTAAGCCAAACGGGCTCTAAGTCAATATCCCAAAGGAGATAAGCTGGTGGAAATTGAAGTGAATAAATAAATGTAAACCGAACAGCGTTAAAAGAGTCCAAGGCACTTAGTTCACTTAATTAGTTACATAACCAAACAACAAACCTGACTGTTCCCTCTATGATGTTTACGTCTTCCAACAAATTTTATACTCCTAGTATTCTATTTGTCATTTTAAGAGTATTTCACAGCCGCAACACTTGCTAACTTTTCTCACTAATTAAATATATACACGCAATTGTAACCAGCCTTAAATGCCCTTAAGTGGTGGCTCCTAACTCTACACATCATTTCTCCTGGCAACCACATTTTAAAATTACGCGTGTATCGGAATCAATTTGCTTTTACCTCAATTATCTATTATTTTTACTAGCACAAAGGGCTGGTAAAAATGCCTACCATGACTTAAGGTAGTTTGGAAAAATCACGTAGCGTCTTTTTGTTACTTCTGAGCTATAACGGTTGTTTGCACAATTTTCATCCACTTCTTTAACTTTTAACAAACACCCTTAGATGCCTCATGGCATTGGCAGAATCAGAAATTCTAACACAAGGATTCAAAAAAATGCAACATATGTGATGCGAACATATGACTTAAAATAATTTTGAGCCATCTTTGTGTGGTTACACTAAAAATTTCTCTTATGTTAAGGATATATTTCGAGATATATATGAAAAAAAGGATTTTTTAATTAAGATCGAAAGATCAGGTGTCACGCGGAAGCTAGTAAAGCAAATAATGAATGACGATAAATCAGATAATAAAAGAGAAATATACCAAAAGAAATACAAATATTTAATGTGGTTCGATTAATTGATCTACTTCCACGGATTGAGATAAAAAATCCACTATATAAAAGAGAGTACAAAATATCGAGAGAACAACATCACAAAAGAGGCAAACACAATTGGTAGGCTAACACTTGACCCGAGATTCTCCCCCCCCCCCCCCC
>MU715555.1:127508-138894 GCA_026770625.1 Nicotiana glauca | reverse complement strand
GAAGGAAAAACTTGTTGAAGAATTCCCCGCCTTGCTCTCAATGTGTTCTTGCCTCCTTAGGTCAAATATATGTCAAAAATATGTTCCCCCTCCCTCAAAAATACCGTTTTTCCATGTATATATACCAATTAGGGTCGGGCCCAAATAATTATACCTTCTCCTACGCGAAAAAGGACAATATTTCACGCCTGGACGGCGGCAAACCGCGGCGGACTGCGGCCAACCGCGGAAGGCACTGCCTCAAACCGCGGCGCGGACCGCGGTGCCAACCGCGGTGCACTTTTTACTGCATTTTGCACCCTATTACGCTTAGAATTTAGAAAAACGTAAAACATGAAAGTTGTAGCCCTTTGAGTTACTTTCCAACCATATATTATGGATCCCAAATGGAGGTCTGAGCAAAACGTTATGTCTATTTTACTAGATAGTGCGCAATATGCCTCCTCGAGTCTTCGTTCGTACTTAATTATCAAATTTGACCCCCGAACACGATCCCGGCTTAATTCCTTGAGCTTTTACTCAGACTTCAAAGCTTTAAATCACTTAAATTCATTCCATATCATCTATATAGCTCGGGATCACACCTACAAGGCATAAAACACACAATTAGTGCAAAACACTAGCGATTAAAGCACAACTTCAACTAAAGTGCAGTAAATTAGAGCGTAATAATCGACTAAAATACGTTATTATAGCCTATCATCAATCACCTCAGGTGAAGAGATCCAAAAGAACTCTATTGTACTCTCAGTATGAGAACTTTGCTCTGAAGGAAGGAGAAACTATTCAAGAAATGTACACAAGGTTCACTATGCTTACAAATGAGCTAAAATCTCTTGGTAGGATTATTCCTGAAGAAGATAGAGTCGAGAAGATACTGACTAGCGTTTTGCCTATCACTTGGGAGAGCAAAATCATGGCCATTCAAGAATCAAAGAATATTGTCACTATCCCACTGGATGAATTAATTGAAAATGTCACTGCTTATGAACTTAGGAGACAAACCATGAAGATGGATGTACCTAAGAAGGAAATGATCTTGGCACTCAGAATCACTGAAGGTTCTGATTTGGAAGATGATGAAATGGCCATGATCACCAAGGACTTCAAGAAATGCCTGAGGAGAGGAAATGGTTCTTCAAGAAGTGGATGCTATAGTAAGTCAAAAGCTCATGAGAAGCAAACTAATGATGGTTGCTACAAGTGTGGAAAGACTGATCACCTTATCAAGAACTATCCTTTGTGGGAACTTGAATGGAAGAAAGAAAGAGCTGAATAAAGGAAAAAAAGGAAGGAACATGTTCAACCCAAGAAAAGAAACAACAAAGGATAACCTAAGGCTATGGTCGTTGCGTGGGGAGAAAGCTTAGATGATGATGACGAGGATGAACAAGCACTTATGGCCATTGGAGAATCTGATGAAGTAATTGAGAAAAGTATAATTCATCTCAAAGATAAGACTAAATTATTATCTAAAGAAAGGTTATCTGAGTTACTACTAGAACTAATTGATGAATATGAGGATGTAAACAATGAAAAGGAACAATTGTCTAAAGAATGTGTGATTTTGACGGCTTAAGTGCAAAAACATGGAACTTAAGGTTAGTGAAACTGTAAGTGAAAATATTGTGTTGAAGAACCAGGTTCATGTACTTGACTTAGCTGTCCTAGAGCTTAGATCTGAAAATCTAAAACTGAAATTAGGAATAGGTAAAAAGACAACTGATCATGCACAACTCACTTTAACAGAAAATATAGGATAAATGAAAGATGAGTTGTACAAAAGGGGTGAGCAGATAAGAATGGTAAAGGAAATATTAGCAAGGTCAAGCATGAGCTAGATATAACTTGTAATTGGAATAGGTCCTCCGATGCACTTTCATAGATACAAAAATACCATAGTAGCAACAGACGAGGACTTGGCTTTGGGAACCCGGCACATAACTGGGATCCCAAAAGCAAGTACCTCACACTTCCTGAAAACAAGATTTGTACACACTGCGGTAAAATAGGTCATTATAAAAGTGAATGCACTGCAAAAGAAAAGGCAAGTTAAAAGAATAAAGAATTTGTTCAAGGGAAGAATATGCTACCAAGTTGGGATTAAAAGAATTTGATTCATCTTTTTGCCTATAGTTTGGGTCCCTAGGACTAACCCCTGGTTTCCTTTTGCAGGTCCAAGTGAAGGAGAACAACCAAATATTGTATAGGTATAATGGTTGCTCAAAGCATACGACAGGAAGCAAGAACCACTTCCTTTCACTTGAGGACCTTAAAGGAGGTAATGTTTTCTATGAAAATAGAAAGAAAGGTGAGATCAATGGGGTTAGAAAGGTAGGTAAGACTGATTTCCACTGTATTGAAACTGTCTACTCCACTGTATTGAAACTGTCTACTTGATAGATGGACTGAAGTACAGTCTACTAAGTGTATCACAACTGTGATAAAGGTAACATGGTAGCATTCACTTCTACAAAATGCTTTATGATTATTCTTACCGTTGACAAGATAGTTTTGCAAGGAAAAATAGTGAACAACATATATGTTATGGAGCTGTCCATACTTAAGTGTGTTCGATAATGATCCCTCCTTTGGCATAAGAGACTTGGACATGCCAGTCTAAGTCAAATCAACAAATTAGTCTCCAAGGACTTGGTAATAGGGCTGCCTAACATTAAGTTTAAGGAAGATAAAGTTTGTGAGTCTTGTGCAAGGGGGAAGCAGTTAAGATCCTCTTTCAAAAGCAAGAAAATGGTAAGCACCACCAGGACGATGGAACTGGTCCATATGAATATTGGTGGACCAATGAGAACATTGAGCAGAGATGGTAAGAAATGTGTTATGGTGATTGTTGATGATTACTTTAGGTTTACTTGGGCACTATTTTTAACCTCTAAAGATGAAGCATTTGAAATATTCACTTATTTTGTTAGAAAAACTCAGAAACAACTAGGTAATAAACTTGCATCAATTAGGTCTGATCATGGTACTGAATTTGAGAATGTTATATTTTCTGTGATAGCATGGAATAAATCATAATTTTTCTGTTCCTAGGACTCCATAACAAAATGGAGTAGTTGAAAGAAAGAATAGGACACTAGAAGAAATGTATAGGACTATGTGATAAGTAGAGATTGTGACTACTTATTTGCACTCTTTTACTTTCGTTTTAGCTCTAAATTTCTTAAAGGTATTCCCGAAAACTAATAAATGTGCTTTCTTACAGGAGTGTTGGAATATAAGCTAAAGAGATGAAAATCAACTCAAGAAGGAGTAATTTTGGAAAAGGACAAAAACAAGGATAAAAGGGAAAAATGTAGACCTCATAATATTGAGTGTGGTTGCAAAACATAAGGATACCTCTGACAGAATTCCCATGCAAAATGCGGACCGCACAATTCTTGTGCGGTCGCAAAAGAAGAGGTTCAGAGAGATGGATTTTTGGTCCATGAAGAAAATATGGACCGTACCATTATTGTACGGCCGTAGAATCAAGAGCGCGGCCGCACTCAGAATTGTATGGTCCGCAGAAGTCCCCCATTGCCAAAGACCAAGGTCAAGAAGTGCAGACTGTACCATTTTTATGCAGCCGCAAACTCCAGAGTGCGGCCGCACCAAAAAATGTGCGGTACGCAGAAGTTGAATAATTGCGGCCGCAATACAATATTGTGCGGCCACAGAAGTCTAGCCTATAAATCCAAGTCTCAAAGTGCGAACCACACACATAATTGTGCGGCTGCACAACCTCTGCAGGGGCAATTTTATTCAACAATTTTAGTTGGGTATAAATAGATCTTTTTTGTCAGTTTTTGGTTAAGTTTGGTGCACCTGAGAATCGATAGTCGTTTTTCTTTACCGTATTGGTAATATTGTAATTGCTTCTATAATTAGATTTTCTTCCCTTAATCATCTATTAGGGATTTTATCTCAGTTTCTTCTTTAATTTCTTCATTTTCGACGAGTAGCTAAATTTCTAGATAGGGTTCTGACCTAACCCTAGTGCGGGTACTTAATGGGTTTTTAATTTAGGGCTTCTTTGTGATTGGGTTAGTGATATTTAGCCTAGTTCTTGCTTGAATTTGAGACTTAATGGTTGCAAACATTGATTCATGCCTAATTGAATCTCTACTTGAAAAAGAGAGACATAGACCGTTTGGCCAAGCTACAAAAATCAACTTATTTTGAGAAGTACTTTTTCTCAAAAGTGCTTTTCTCAAAAATACTTTTGGTGAGAAGCAGTTTGTATTTGGCTAATTAGTTTGAAAAGCACTTCTCAGCAACAATTAGTGTTTGGCCAAGCTTTAAAAAACTGCTTCTAAGTGTATTTTACTCAAAAGTGCTTCTCAAAAAAGTGCTTTTGGAGAGAAGCTATTTTTTTTTGCTTCTCCAAAACTGCTTTTACGTTTCTTCAAAAGTACTTTTTTTCCTTCCAAATGCTTAGCCAAACACCTCAATTTTTGGCGAAAAGTGCTTTTGGCAAAAAAAAAAAAAAGCACTTTTGGCCAAAAAGAAGCTTGGCCAAACAGGCTAGTCTAGAAAAACTTGGCTAACAAGGAATTTGGGTGAACTAAAGAAACTGATAGCCCCAATTAAAGGGTTGAATCTAGAGATAGTAAGACACTACTTGAGCATTTATCACCTATTTTGTGCAATACACATTTGAACTTGAGATAGCCAAATTGGACAAAATCACTCTAACTACCAAGAGGTATTGAGTGGGTAATTATGTGTGATTGATATATTACAACCCCGACCACTCAAACTTTTCCTAGAGTTTACAATCCATTAGGTAACCACCTAGGTGGAAGTCACGACCCTAGATCTTTTATAAACCTGAAAAGCAACAATACAAAAAACATTGTCTCGTAGCTTTTCAATTACAAGCATTAGCATACAAATTAGAAGTAAAAAAGAAACAACTGAATATGCTGATCTTGGGCACCTCATACACTAGAATATGTATATACCTAATCCCACATAAAGCTCTCTATGGAATCGACCCCGACTTGCGTTGGGTATTTATAATTGCATCGACTGGACACAATCCCAATTAGTGGTGTGAGTTTGGGTGACATCAATTTTTGGTGCCATTGCCGGGGAGCTTAAAATAGATTTAGCTATATATTTGGTTTTGTTTGTGTTTTGTCTTCTTTTCCTCCTGAATTACTAATCTTTTCGTGAATCAATTGTATGTGATACAATGGCTCTCAATAACAATGATTCTCTTGGAAACGTGCCATTGGGGGATGACGAGGATGATGACCAAGTTGATGAGGTTCCTCTTTATCCTCAAGGAAATAGACGAGGCTGTCTGCTTTAAGAAAACATTCCCACTCCTCTCCCACCTCCCCCAAGAGAGGCGACACTCCAGGTGTTGATAAATGAAGGATATGCAAGTGCCATAGTCCTGCCCCATATTAGGGCGGGCAACTTTCAAATCACAAATGTCATGCTTACACTATTGGAACAACGGGGATTCTTCATCGGTGATCCGAATCAAAATGCATACAAGCACTTGAAAGGGTTTGTTGATACTTGCTGGGGAGCAAACAATCAAACATCTCTGAGGATGCTTTGTGGTTGAGGCTATTCCCTTTCTCTCTTCGGGGGAATGAGTTAGATTGGTTGGAGAGGTTGCCAAATCATTCTATCCATACATGGGATGAATTGGCTGAGAAATTCATTTCCAAGTTCTTTTTGCTCGAGTATATGGCAACTCCTAGGGATGAGATTCTATCTTTCAAACAAGAAACCAATAAGCCTTTGCATGAGATATGGGAAAGGTATTGTACTATGGTGACTGAGTGCCCAAATAATGACATGAAGAAGGCTATGATTCGATAAACTTTTTATAGGGGGATCACTACTACCAATCAATGCATGGTCAACTAACTTGCCAGTAGAAATTTCATGACAATGCCATATGTAGAAGCTTGTGAGATTCTTGATGAAATGGCAGATACTTCATCGACATGGGAAAGTAGAGCAAACGTTCCTCAAGGCGACATAAATGTGATTCACTTGAACAAGGAATTACATGATCACGAGCAAGCAATAGCCAAGTTGACCACCACAATGAATCAACTAGCCAAAGCTCAACTTAAAAAGTGCAAGGTCCCAAGCAAGTAAATGTAATGGAGGATGAGTATGATGGTAAACAAGCGAAGAAAAAAGGGTCAACAACTGCAAAATTGGGTTGAAAATTTTTGAACAAGATGATAGTGGATTTGATCAAGATGGACAATGCAATGAGCAAGAAGAGGAAGTACAATATGTGAACAACTTCCAAGGGCAAAGAAATAGCAATCAAGGCCCAAGTCAACAACAATGGCGACCATAAGGAAATCAAGGAAATTGGCATTCAAACAATCAAGGTGGTTGGAACAATCAAAACAACTAAGGGAATTGGAACAATCAAGGAAATCAAGGAAATTGAAATAGTCAAACTAACCAAGACAATTAGAGCAGCAACAATCAAGGCTTTTGGGGAGGTAATAACCAAAGATGATGGAACAACAACAACAATCAGGGGTCAGGTTTTCAAAGGCCTCCAATGTTTCAACAACCAAGCAATTCACCTCCCTATAATTCTCAAGGTTCGAGCTCTTCCAACAATGAGATGGGTAGAATTGCAAACATGGTTAAACAAATGATGGATAAGAATGCTGACTCTGATGCTCAACTAGCCACTCACAACACTTCTATTCGCAATTTGGAAGTTCAATTAGGCCAAATCTTGCAAGATTTGAACACTCGTCCGAAGGGGGCACTACCAAGTGCTACGGTGATAAACCTAAATGGTGGGAATAATACGGGACATGCTATGGGCATGACTACAAGAAATGGAAAATATGGAGATGCAACCACCTCAAATCAAAGAAGAATTGTGGATGATGATGTAGTGGTTCAAGAAGATGAAACTCCAAGCAATGTGTTACAACAAATATTTAGTGAGAATTGATATTGATAAAAATGTGAATGAGGCAAGAAGAAGTGAACCCGTCTAGGGAACATGTAATTGACTTGCTAGAACCGGTAGTGCCAAAGGCTAAGGCACCAATGCCAAGGCCTCCTCCTCCATACCCGCAAAGGCTTGAAAAGAAAATTAGTGAAAACCAATTCTAAAAGTTTATTGACATGATGAAGTGTTTTTCTATCAATGTACCATTGTTTGAGGCTTCAGAGCAAATGCTGGGTTATGCAAAGTTCATGAAGGATTTGATGACAAAGAAAAGATCAATGAATTGTGAGACCATCAAGATGACACATCAAGTGAATGCTACCGTGCACTCAATAGCTCTAAAAATGGAAGATCCGGGCACTTTCACAATCCCATGTACAATTGGAAGTGCCAACTTTGCCAAAGCTTTATGTGATATTGGGTCTAGTATCAACTTGATACCCTACTCGATGTTCAAAACTTTGGGGATTGAGAAACCAAGACCCAAATCCATGAGGTTACAAATGGAAGATCGTACAATGAAGAGTCCTTTGGGTATTATTTATGATGTGTTTGTTCGTGTTGACCAAGTTAATCCTCCCGGTGAACTTGGTGATTCTTGATTGTGAATTGGACTATGAGGTGGCTATTATTTTGCGTAGACCTTTTCTTGCTACGGGGAAGGCTCTTATTGATATGGAAGCCGGTGAACTCACTTTCCGGTGGATGAGGAAAAGGTGGTCTTCTATGTGTGCAGATCTACGAGGCAACCGAATAGCAATGAAGTTTGTTTGTTCGTGGATTTGGTGACCGATGTGATTATTGATGATTCTAGTAACACAATGAATGTTGAGGATAATTTGGAAGTCGTTTTGCTCAACCTTAATGATGATGAGGATAAAGAAGGATATGTGGAGTGTGTGAATGCATTGCAAGAAATGGGGTCGTACACTTATGAGCCCCGCAAGCTATCCTTGGATCTTGGAAATCGGAAAACTCCTCCAACAAAGCCCTCAATCGAGCAGCCTTGCACTTAGGAGTTAAAGCCATTGCCTCCACATCTCAAGCATGAATACCTTGGCCCTTCTACTACTTCACCGAATATTCTTTCTTCTTGTTTGACTAACATACAGTTAAAGTCCACATTGGAGGTTCTACAAAGGAGGAAAAGAGCAATCGGATGGACATTGGCGGATATCCGAGGCATAAGCCCCGCCTTTTGCATGCACAAGATTATTTTGGAGGAGGGTTCCAAACCCTTTGTTGAACACCAAAGGAGGCTAAATAAAGAAATGCAAGAGTTAGCCAAGAAGGAAATCATAAAGTGGTTGGATGCCAGGGATGTTTACCCCATTTCCGATAGTTCATGGACTTCTTCGGTGCAATGTGTCCCAAAAAAGGGGGCATAACTGTGGTTACCAATGACAATAACGAGTTGATTCCTACAGGAACAGTGACCAACTAGAGGGTGTTTATGGATTATTTCAAGCTCAACAAGATTACAAGAAAAGATCATTTTCCACTTCGTTTTCTTGATCAAATGCTTGATAGGTTAGCCGGCCGGGATTTCTATTGTTTCCTTGATGGGTATTCTGGCTACAATCAAATTCTCATTGCTCTGAAGGATCAAGAAAAGACTACTTTCACTTGTACCTATAGTGATTTCACATTTTCGCAGATGCCTTTTGGTTTGTGTAATGCACCGGTAACTTTTCAACAGTATGATGGCTATTTTTACCGATATGGTGGAGGATATTCTTGAGGTCTTCATGGATGATTTTTCCATGGTTTGGAATTCTTTTGATTATTGCTTGAACAATTTGTATAAGGTCTTGGCAAGATATGAGGAGATAAATTTGGTGTTGAATTGGGAGAAATGTCACTTCATGGTCAAGGAAGGCATAGTCCTTATCCACAAGATTTCAAAGCATGGTATTGAGGTTGAAAAGGCCAAAATTGAGGTGATCACCAAAATCTCCCTACATTTGTGAAGGGAGTAAGGAGCTTCTTGGGTCATGCAGGGTTCTATCGCCAATTTATCAAGGATTTTTTCAAGGTGGTAAAACCTTTGTGTAAACTTTTGGAGAAGTATGCCAAGTTATATTTCAATGAAGATTTTATGAAGGCATTTGAATTTCTCAAGTTCAAGTTGACTACTACTCCTATTATTACCGCACCGGATTGGAGCTTATCTTTCGGGCTCATGTGTGATGCATGTGCTGTGGAGGTTGGAGCGTTGTTGGTTCAAAGTATCAACAAAATCTTCCATTCGGTCTACTATGCTAGCAAGACCATGAATGATGCCCAAGTCAACTACAAAGTGAATGAAAAAAGAGTTACTTGCTATTGTCTTTGTTGTGGAGAAGTTCCGCCCATATTTGATGGGTACAAAGGTGATTGTCCACACCGACCATACGACGCTTCGATACTTGATGAGAAAGAAAGATTCTAAGACAAGGTTAATGCGGTGGGTGCTTATATTGCAAGAGTTTGATCTAGAGATCCTGACCGAAATGGTAGTGAAAATCAAGTGGCGAACCACTTGTCTCGATTGGAGGACGAGGGGAGGCCACATGATGACCTAGAGATCAATGATTCCTTCCCTGATGAGCAGCTTCTAGCTATTTCAATGATCAAGATGCCATGGTTCGCCGACTTAGCAAACTATCTTATGAGTGGCATTGTACCGAATGAATTCTCTTCAAATTAAAGGAAAAATCTCAAATGGGATTGCCTTGACTATTATTGGGATGAACCATATCTTTTTCGGATATTTATCAACGGTGTGATCCAACATTGGGTGCTAGAGGAAGAACAAGTGGATATTCTTGAGGCTTTCCACTCTTCACCATATGGTGGTCACCATGGTGGAGCTAGAACGACAACATAAGTGTTGAGTTGTGGATTATATTAGCCTACTCTCTACAAGGACGCTAGTAATCTAGTCAAGCGTTGTGATGAATGTCAAAGGGCCGGTGGTATTTCTAAGAAGAATAAGATGCCCCTTACCACTATCTTGGAAATTGACATCTTTGATGTATGGGGTATTGATTTCATGGGACCGTACTTAAGCTCTTGTGGGAACACTTACATTTTGGTAGTTGTAGACTATTTGTCGAAATGGGTTGAGGCCTCTGCTTTGCCCAACAATGAAGCGAAGAGTGTAGTGGAATTCTTGAAAAATAACATCTTTACAAGATATGGTACTCCAAGGGCCATAATAAGTGACGGGGGTTCACATTTTTGTAGCAAAGCTTTTGATACCTTACTCACAAAGTATGTTACAAATTGTCGACCCCCTATCATCCTCAAGCAAATGGAAAAGTTGAAGTCTCTAAGAGGAAGATCAAGAGTATTCTGTCAAATACTGTTAATGCCAACCAGACAGATTGGTCAAGAAAACTTGATGATGCTATGTGGGCTTATAGGACGACCTACAAAGCAGCGATTGGGATGTCTCCATATCGATTGGTGTTTAGGAAGGCATGCCATATTCTGGTGGAACTTGAGCATAAGGCCATGTGGGCCTTGAAAAAGTTAAAACATGAGTGGGATGTTGCAACAAACTTAAGGGTGGCACAGTTGAATGAGCTTGATGAATTCTAGTACCATACCTACACAAGTTCGTCCCTATACAAAGAGAAGATTAAGTACCTCCATGACAAGTACATCCATAACAAGGAGTTTAAAGAAGGTGATTGCGTGCTATTGTTCAATTCTCGGTGTTAGACCAAGTAAAGTTTAGTTTTGAAGACTGATAAAGGAACTCAGGATGAACCAGGTCCATCCCTCAGGTGCACAAAAACGGGCAGATTCGAGCATGTGGGTTGCACGTGAAGGAGATAAGCTTTATCTAAAATAAATTGTAATAGGTACTTTGAGTATTCAAGTTAGAGTTAACTTGAAGTTGTCACAGAAATTAAAGGATGGTTAGAGTTAATCCTTAGGTTTACAAAGAGTTTTGCATATGCTATTTTGGCTCAGTGATTTTAGTGGAAGTTTGGGAAAATCCTACTGAGTAGTAGGTCGTGGTTTTTTCACCTTTTGAGCCAGGTGTCTTCCATGTAAAAATCTCTGTCTTCTTTATTTTCTGTAACTATTATTCCACAAACAGCAGTAGTTGGAACACCTAGAAGAACCAGGTCGATCTGTAGTTCAGATAAGCAAAAATTGGGTACCACACAAATCACCCCCCCCCCCCCTCTTGTGTGGTATTGACATTTAGAACATCAATTGGTATCAAAGTAGGTTATCCTTGAAGAGGCTAACATCTTAGGAACAGATCAAGATGAGTGCACCACCTGGAAATTGGGAAGGGCAATCCACTAATAGGCCTCCACTCTTTAATGGCCAGTACTACTCTTGGTGGAAAAACAGGATGAGAGATCACATCATCGGAGAAGACTATTAGCTATGGGACATTGTCACTGATGGTTCCCTTGCTAC